>JAJHUR010117880.1:6049-18106 GCA_027495735.1 Lutjanus campechanus | reverse complement strand
ATATATATATATATATATATATATATTTTTTTTTTTTGCAGTTTGCCATGCAGTTCAAATTGTTAAAACAAATTTTGATGTGAAGCTATTCCAGTAAGTAATGTGCCTGACAGAAAAAAATACTGTAAGTTAAAAACAAACTTGTGGTTATATCACATATCAGCAAATTCATATCTGAGCAATGTAAACGTACTGTGTGGCTCAAAGGCTGCTGAGTTTGCTGGCAATGTTATATCTGGTAATGTTATAGTAAATCCAGTTGTCAGTTGTCTTAATTCAATCAAAAGGGGAGGAAGACTTACCTCAATTATTTCCAAGCATGTGAACTGTATGAGATTTTTGTCAGTGAAGTCCCCTGAGAAATGGTCATGGTCCTTTAAATCTGGAAAACATTGATCCAGTATTGAGCATGGTGTTTTCTTAATAGTCCCCACCACTGTTCAATCCTTTGGTTATGATTACTTGAGCCGGTAATGTAGCACTGAACTCGTCGTCATGGGTACCTCTTAAAAACATCTGCATCTGCTCCATTGAGCGGTTCTCAGTGCCCAGGTCTGCCCTGATTCGTGTGGGAGTGCCGCCTCTGTCTTCTACTTCATCAATAAAGTAACCAGAAATAACTCTGGGGTTGCTACTTGTGGTGTAAGCATGCAGCCACATGACCATACGCGAAAATCCATCAACGGCACCGTTAATACATATTCCATAAGGTTTCAGTTTGACGTACGAATCGACATGCCATAAGAAGTTGGGGCCTGGGTTTGTGTACAGGCGTCTTCTTAGACGGTTCCGATGCCTCAGCTGTACTCCTTGAGGATCTAGGATTTTTAACAGGTGCCATACAGTTCTCTGAATCACTACCAAACCAGATTGGATGCATTTCAAATGCATGAATTTGTATTCATGAAGCATCCCGTGTTGTTTCAACTACTCCTGCAGAAAGAGAGCAACATCCAGCACGTCAGACTGGGCTTTCCGCCTGAACAATCCTAATGACTTGAGATGCCTGCGCAGTGTTGACATACTAATATTAATACCATCCTCATTTTTAAGAAACATCAGTATTTCCCAGTGTCTCAAACCGAGAAGGTAGTAATAGCAGATTAACTGCGATAGCGCCATCATTGCCACTGAGAGAGGATTTACAGATGTTTCCTTTTTCTTTATCTTATCTCGTAATTGTGAGATCTTTTCTCATAATTACGAGATCAGGATCTCGTAATTACGAGATAAGGTGTCTAATTTTTTTTATTCAATGAATGCAATGCGCTTCCATAATTTTCCATGAACTTCTAGATATTGCAGTCATGGATGATTGGGTGAGTGACCTAACCTCATCCCTCAGTTCTGTCTTCCACCAAGAAGATTTTATACAGCAAGTAGCAGAGTTGATCAAAAACCTTGGAGTCTCTTCAGCTGAGGACCTGAAGTATGTGGAGGCAAATAACCTTTCAGCAGCCCTGAAGCCAATAGAAGTCAGAAAAGTTATGGCCTGCATCAAATGTAAGTAAAATAATAGCCATGAGCAGATGATAAATATTCTGCTTCATATACAGTATACAGTTCTAAGCAGCATGTACAGTATAACATCTTTCTTATACTTGGAAGGAGAGAGAAACGCTGCAGACTCAGCTCCAAATGCACGAGATTTATTAGACAACGTTTCAAGTTCTTGCATCTAATAGTACTGCGATGCTCCGCAATCCGGGTTTTTAGTTCTCTGCTCGTTTTTCCTACATAAGCCTTACCACATCCGCAAGTTCTAAGATAGATCACCGATTTGGTATGACAATTTGGTATATGTCTTGTCATACCAAATCGGTGATCTATCTTATCACTTGCCCATGTGGTATGGCTTATGTAGGAAAAACGAGCAGAGAACTAAAAACCCGGATTGCGGAGCACCGCACTATTAGATGTAAGAACTTGAATTACCCTGTAGCTGCTCACTTTACTGAGGCAAACCATCCCATCTCCTCACTGAAATACATAGGTATTGAGAAGGCCTCTCTCCCTCGAAGAGGTGGAAACTTAGAAAATCTCTTATTGAGGAGAGAACACTTCTACATACACTATCTAAACACACTATCACCTAATGGTCTTAATATTGATTATGATCTGAAGTGCTTCCTGTGATTTGGTTATTTTACACCCAAAGAGAGGATTTAAAATATAGATCAGATCCAGCTTTTTGCTAATGATGCCTCTACTGGCTGATGTGCAGCAGATCTGCTCTTATTCTTGTAAATATAAATTATCCATATTGTGTCTTCTCTCTGAACACCCTATATCTAATGTGTTCACTTGATATTGTAAAAAATGCATATTAGATACGATCTGTTGAGAATGCTTAAACATGTATTGTTTTCTGAATAGGATCTATAGATGCATTCATTTTTATTTTTGCTTTTTTCCTTATCCCTCAGATTGTTGTTGTCATTTCATTATCATTGTTTTTTTCATTTTATAAAATGTTTTCTTCTTGTATTTAGAACACTCCTATGTAAAAAAAAAAATTTTTTTCCCTTTCTATCCAAGCTTGCATGTGACCTGTGATAAGTGGCTGGTGATTAGTGGCTGACACACATCAGGTGTGCATCTGCACAGAAGGCTTCATTAGCCACTTCTCCTGGCATTTCATTCATGACTTGACAAAGGCCCTGTGCTGGCCGAAACGTTGTCTAATAAATCTTGTGCATTTGGAGCTGAGTGTGCAGCGTTTCTCTCTCCTTCCTAGTATGTTCCATCGCCAGACAAAGACAAAGGTGGCGAAGGCTGGAGAATGTGCATGGCGCGGCGTTTACAGTTTGTGTCCAGCGCACACCTTTAGAATGTTGTTGAACATGCCATAACATGCCAGGCAGAGAAAAGCATGCTTAGAAAATCAGTGTTGTGCTAGTTACTGAAAACCAGTAACTAGTTATCGTTACTAGTTACTTCATTTCAAAAGTAACTCAGTTACTAACTCAGTTACTTAGACCAAAAAGTAATGCGTTACTGTGAAAAGTAACTATTTAGTTACTTTAAAAAAAGGCTCCCATTAATGCCCTTATAGCCTTCATTTCAGAAATGTTATTGCATTGGAGAATAATACAATCTGTTGATGAACTTGACATGCATTTCCATCACTGGGTAGTGTGTGTTTTCTGGCTCCTATTTGCTACCGGCTGACTACACATGGAGCTTTTATTAATTGGTTAACGATCACAAATTGCCATGAATTCAAGCATATCTGATTATGAATGCACTTAATACAATAACTTTTGACTCTAGCATCTTAATGAGACACATGACACACTTTCACCAGCTTTGTGTGGAAATATTAAACAATGAAGATGCAAACTGTTGCTGCAACTTTTAGAATCTCAGATAAAATTCCAGGTGAAGCGCAAAGCTTCAAGATCTCTGGATTTATACTTTATTCAAAACATGTTGGGGTGAAATACTGCATGTGATGGATTTACCGTCAGAGGTTGGCTGTGGCAAAAAGCGCGCCTCACTGAAGAAAGACGCCAACATCTCCAGGGAATGTATACAAAGCCCTAGACCAAGTGAGTGAGAGCTTTTTTTTAGTTTTACTTTTTAACTTTCAGTGATAATTAACTTAATTAAGCCTACAATGTTGAACATCGCAGTGCGCGCGGTGCCAGCCGTCTGCTCCGCTCAGCTGCAGCCTGTGAATGCGAACGAAGTCTGGAACCAGCTCAATATCATGACTTTGAAAACACCAAATGACTTGTTTGAACGAATTTCGTTAGATTAAAATATGTAGAACTGTAAAATATCACTTCCATGAGGCTGTTCACAGTAATAGATCACGGGCTGAACGTCAGGTTGCACAGCCTGCAGTTTAATGTTGATTAATATTGAAATGGCGGTCTTCTTCCTCAATAATAATTATTAATATCAGCAGAAAATACACCAAAGTGGTCAGGTTGGGAAGCTACATACATCGGGATGTATAGCGCCTCTCATTATTTACATTATTATTTATATTATATATTTGATTGAGGTGGCGGAGCTGAGCTCCGGAGGGCTCCGGCCCACTTTAACCCCTGCATTTAACTAAAACGTTCTTTTCTTTTTGCTCGACAAAAGTGAAGTAGTGGGAATATCTCCAAGTGAAGAAACTCAACTTGGGCTCCGCCGCCGCCATTATACTAGTCTTGTTGTTGGTAAACACAAACATGCCCCCACAGCACGTTTCCTCTCTCCTCCTCTCTGACACAGGAAGATTCAGGACTACACAACACTGCACTGCAGCTCTCTCAGTCTCTAGCGAGACTGTAAAATAACGTAAAAAAACGCAGTAACGCATCATGTAGTAACGGTAACGGAGTTACTGAATTTAAAAAATAACGCGTTAGTCCAAACACTGTAGAAAATACAAGTGTTCATGTCTGTTTCTGCTTCTATGTGGTCATCTAGTTGTGGAGCATTACTGTCTTTGTAAAAACATTACATTCAAAGTCAGCAGAGACCTTTTTAGGTATAATTACAACCAGATTGTGATTGACTCACTAGACAGAAAAAAGTGAAAATTATATATGATATTGACTGACATGGATGTGTACTTTTGTTATTTTACCCTCAGAGATGAGAGAAGATGATTCCTCCTCACTACTTAGTAACCAAATTGAAGAGGCAAGCACTGGCGAAGAATCATTCATGAGTGACATTGACGATAACATCACCAGCATTCACTCCACGCCAAAGTCCATTGCCACAAGAAGCCCAGCTTCGGTCATAGCCATGAGAAGTCAAGCCTCACCTACTGCATCGGAGAATGTGTCCTCACCTTTCGTCAGAGAAGATAGTAGCTGGCATTACAGCTTTGATGTACCCTGGAGTAAGATTCCCTCAAATACAATGAAGGTACTGGATGCTGAGAAGAGGCCATCTGCAGCTGAGAGTAGGGAGATTATTAGGGCCCGAGCACCGTCTGTTACAGATTCAAGTTTTGGCATTGAGGTAATTGATATTGAAGATGATATTCAGGGCTGTACAGTGCAAGCATTTCACTCGCATATGCGCCTAAAAATAGATTGGTGCAAGTAGAAAAAATAAAAAGGGAGCACACATGCGAGTAGAGATTTCAACCCTTTCATTCGCATTTTGCTCCTAAAATAAATCCACACAAAGTGGATCAAACTTAAAGTCATAGCCTACAACTTCTGTCTTTTTTCACATCGGCACGCTGCAAAATGTGATGACGCGCGCTGACGTCTGAGCCACACAAGTTGCCCTCACTACACTCACTGAGGTAACGTTAACTACGGTCATTTGTATCAATCGGATACCGGGTGTTTGAACAGCTTGCGGGAAAGTGAGAAATGAAGAAAATTGGAACCAAGGAGGGAGAGGAAATTGGTGAGAGAAATGTGCTCCTGGAGCCATACAGGGAGGATTACAAGGTAAGCCAACAGTGCTGAGGTTTTGTAGGCTGCCCCCTAGTGGTGTAGTCTATGTGATCCTCAGGTATACCCAGTATACCCACTGAAAATGCATTAATATTTCAGTACCCACTACAACAAAACTATCTAGCTATAGTCTATGTGATACAAGTATGAACAGTTCACCCACCTAAAAAGCAACAAATTAGACTACACCACTGCTGCCCTCCTATTATTGGTGGTTATAGATGAGATAAGTAAGGCCTATCTAGATTCCCCTAGAACAGCGGTTTTCAAAGTGTGAGGCGCGCCTCCCCTGGGGGGGCGCCAAAGTTCATCAGGGGAGGCGCGGCAAGAGAAAAAATAAACCTGAAAAGAAAGGAAAAAAAAGTGTAAACATCTGACGAGGGGCAAAAGGGATCGATTTTTAGTATCTCAAGTGAAAGTGAGAGAGGGTGTCACTTGCACACTTCTAGCTGTCTGTGGAGACTGAGTTCCCCAACCTCACCAAAAAGGCTGTAAAAGTGTTCATCCCTTTCACCTCCACTTACTCGTGTGAGTGCGGCTTTTACGGTCACGGCTGCAGGTGGAGGATGATCTGCGTTCATTCCTTTCCACAGTGCAGCCCCGCATTAACCGCCTGTGCGCATCAAAGACACGTGTTTACATGCAGTCAAATAACCCTTTCATAACCGGAATATTAGCAATAACCCCGTTGCGCACGGCCATGCAAACACCAATAACCCTTTTGAAAAACCGGAATATGCTCAGATTGCAGCATACGGACGGATTTACCTCCAACAGCTGGCAGTAGTGAAATGCGTCTGTCACAGAAAATCTCCTGAAGAATCCGATCCAAACCGTGGTGAATAAAAGGTTGTTTTTTATTAAATGATTATATAATTCTAACTTGTGATCACTGACTTTGTTAAGCCGACTGTATCTAACACCGCGACACGCACTGTGCAGCCTGCTGGAGACGCGCACCAGCATCTGACTGCAGGCAAAATAAGTGATCCGTGTCAGTTTAATATCATGACTTTAAAAGCACCGAAAGACTTGCCGTAACGAATTTCGTTAGAATAAAATATGAAGAATTGTAAAATATAATTTCTATGGGGCTGTTCAGTCAGACAGTGGCAGATCACAAGAAATAAGGTGGCAAGATTGGCAATCGGTTTATTGCCGTCATAGAAAGGATTTATGCATGATGTTGAGACTGCGATATGAAAAGCAGCGCTGTAGCCTACATGGTGCGCAGTGATGATAAAAAATCTCTGACTGACGTTGATCTGTTTATTTGAAATGCACAAAAAGTAATGTATTCAAAAAGATGTTAAAATGTGTTTTAAAAAGGTGTTGAAAACATAAAGATGCTAAAATGTGTTAAAATAGATATTTAAGCACATATACAGATAAAGATGATTAAAATGTTATAAAAAATATGTTTAAGAACATACAAACCTTTTTTAAGCCTGTGTGGAACATACAAAGCAACAACAATAACAGTAATAGCCTAATTGGGGGGGGGCGGGGGGGGGCTTTTGAGTTCTCTTAGGGGAGGCTCACTATCCCACACTTTGAAAACCCCTGCCCTAGAACATACTGGAGTTGGTGCAGCTGATGATGGTGCTGCCCATTTCAGCTGCCCAGTGCGAGAGGGGCTTCTCTGCGCAGAACCGCATAAAGAGCTCCAAAAGAAGCAGCCTTGCAGTCTCCACCACCGAAGACCTCATGAGGATCACCCTGTAGGGGCCAAGTCTTGAGGACTTTGATCCAAGTCCTGCTGTGGACCGCTGGATGAACTTAGCCAAGCGTACCAGGCGACTTGACTACAAAAAGCTGTGGGACAGGGATGAGCAGTAGGCCCAATGATGCATTACAATGCACGTGTGTGTGTACGTTGTTTGAATGTTAATAAAATTGTGCTATTTAAGAAAATTCAGTGCTCCTAAATTTTTTCTGTGCTCCTAATGAAAAAGCTAAGCGTACAGCCCTGATATTGTAGAACAGCAGGACAGAAGCACATTTAAATTTAATCCTATGAGTACTCAGGGTGGGAAGATACTATGTAGTAAGTGTTGTGTGGATTTTGAAAAGCAGGATGTAGAAGGACAATCTCTGGGTCCTTAGGTGCTGTTTGTAAGACAGATAAAGTTGTCGATGATGGTAATAGTTTCTTTAGAGCAGTTTGTCAGGTGATCAGTGGTTCTCAGAAGAGGCATCGGAAGGTTCGACTTGCTCTTAATTTTATGAAGAACCATATGAAGGTGGTAGGGAAAGGATATACTTCGATGTCAGAGTATATTCAGAAGTCGCAGATGGAAAGAGTTGGACATTGTGTAACAAGTCTAGAAATACAGGCTACAGCTAATGCTTTTGGAGAGGGCATATTTGTATACAGTAGTCAAGGATGGCACAAATACAGTTTTAACAGTACATTGTTGTCAAATGAGGGAATATATTTGAAACTTTGTGATAGTAATCATTTTGAGCCTGTAGTTTGTGTCCAACATGCTGATAACCAGGTTTGTTTTAATTTATGTAAAGAAAGTGAAGCATCTGAGATGCAGTATATGTTTAGAAGTAGAGGGAAGGAAATGTCCAAAGGTCAGGCACAGTGTTCTGCAAGTACTTCCAGTTCAACTCCTACAAAATCAAACTCAAAGTATATTAAAAGAAGACAGAACTTCCAAATAAAAACATAAGAACAATATTAAAGCTGCAAGCAGCGTTGAACGGGCCCTCGCACCTCCACGCAACTCGGGGCGCCGGCGACCACAGCCAGCCCTTGCGCCACTCGGGGCCTGCTGCGACCGTGACCTTGTGGCCAGAGGCCAACTGGTAGAATTTTCACTCCCTTTGGACACTCTAGGAAGCAACTCGGAGTTACTTCCTGTCTCCACTAGGTGGCGCTATGACTATGACTCATGAGTGTCATGTAGATGTGTTCAGGCCGGGACTTTTATCATACATGTGAAGTTTGGAGCAGATTTGACCATTTAATCTCATGTTATAGCAATTTCGTGTTTGATGGCGAGACATCAAAAGTTGATGCCACGCCACACCCACACTGTTCAACGCTGACCAATTCTGTTCATAACTTTTAATCACAAAGTAGTCTATATGGTACACACCAGTTTTGAAGTCAATCGGATCAGTTGTGGAGGAGGAGTTTGTTTAGCCACGGCCACTTATGAAATTAATATCATATGCTCAGGGCAGGACCAACGACAAACATATTAAGATTCAGGAAGATTCGACTAAGTAAACTCAAGTTATGTCCACTTCCTGTGTTTTAGCGAAACAGTGACCTTTGCCGCGGCGTCAGGGCGGCACCGTTTGACAAGACATCATGGTTTTCGCAATATGGCATGACCAACATCTTAAGGTCTTTCTGACCAAATTTGAGTTGAATATGGTCAATGTGGTCAGAGCAGCACATCAAAGTCTAAAACATGGTATTTCCTGTTGCCATGAGGGGGCGCTATGACAATTACAAAATTCCTGCATGTAGACGTGTTCAGGGTGGGACTATTATCAAGCATGTGGAGTTTGGTGCAGATTAGACCATGTATGGTAAAGTTGTAGCAATTTCGTTTTTCATGGCGAGACATGAAACTTCGTCGCCACCTCACGGTCACGCCCTTCAACGTGAGCAAAATATTTTAATAAGTTTCGATCACAATGTTGTGTAGATGCCACACAATGATTGTGAAGCCGTTCTGATTAATCCTGTAGGAGGAGTTCGTTAAAATGCAACACATGCAAAACGCCTAAAATGGCTGCAAAATTCAAAATGGCTGACTTCCTGTTGGGTTCAGCCAAGGGTCTAAGAGGCTTTTTTGTGCGTCTGGGTGTGATACATATGTGTACCAATTTTCATGCATGTCGGTGAAATGTGCCGCAGGGGTTGTAGTTTAAAGGGCGTGGCCAAGCATTTTGGCCACGCCCATCAACGAAATCCATATCACATGTTCAGGCCTGGACCGTTAATAGACACGTGAAGTTTCAGGCAGTTATGACCAAGGACAGTTAAGTTAAGGCCACTTTCCTGCATTTTGGCGAAACATCGACTTCGCCACGCTCTGGGCGCAACACTGTTTGACGATAGGTCATGATCTTCACAATATAGCATTACCAAGGTGTTAAGGACTTGCTGACCAAATTTGAGTCAGATATGATCAACGTGCTCAGAGCAGCACCTCAAACTGTAAAACATGTAATTTCCTGTCACCAGTATGGGGCACTATGACATTTATGGAATATTTTCATATAGATCTATTCAGGGCGTGACTATTATCATACATGTGAAGTTTAGTGCAGATCAGACCATTTCTGCTAAAGTTATGGCAATTTCCTGTTTCATGGCGAGACAATAAAATTCACCGCCGCCTCACGTCCATGCCCTTTAACAATAGCGCGATCTTTTAATAACTTTTGATCAGTCGGCTTGACCTTCATCAGACATGATGTCTGATGAAGGTCAAGCCGACCGAAACATTACACAAATAAAGTGATGAATGAGAGTGATACAGTGTGCGGGAACCTTTTTCTTGAATTTTGTGGACACGCTTCCTTCTTCCTACGCACCTGTGCCTTCAGGTGTGCTGAGATTTTGCATTCACCCTTGGAACCAATAACTTTTGATCACAAAGTAGTCTAGATGGCACACAGTCATTTTGAAGCCGTTCTGAATAATCCTGTAGGAGGAGTTTGTTAAAATATGAAACGTGCGAAACGCCAAAAATGACCACGAAATTCAAAATGGCCGACTTCTTGTTGGGTTTGGCTTATGGTTCCAAGAGACTTTTTTGTGCGTTTGGGTGTGTTACATGTGTGTACCGGTTTTCGTGCATATCAGTGAGACGTCCTATGGCGGCTATCGGTAAGAGCGGGCGTGGCCAAGCCATTTAGCCGCGCCCAGCGATGAAATTCATAACATATGTTCAGAGTAGGACTGGTAAAAAATATGTTAAGGTACCTGCAGAGCTGACCAAGTACACTGAAGTGAAGGTCACTTGGTGTTATTCAGCATGATGTATATTTCGATTCCTGACGAAACGGTCCATTAAAACCTCTTCATCACCGGGCCTATTTTTGCTGCCTTCTGTCCGAAATTACTTATTCAAAATAAATGGAGGATATTTTCACAACTTCAAGGGCTATATGTACAATCTTGGTGTCAAATAATGGTAATACACGTGAGATTACTATGGAAGTGTCAGAATCAAGATATGTGTTACTGTGTCTGATTAATTTGACCTAACACACAGAAAAAATGTGAATTTTTATCTATTTATTTAAAAAAAAAACATTGTTTCGAGTGAAAAACACCTTTGAAGCATATGATAGTAGCCCGATTCATCTAGTTATTAGTAAAGATATATCTGATGAGTAACTGTGCAAAAGAAGATGCTAAAAGAGTTAGCCGTTCAGGTTTTACAGATGTTTTAACATAGACATATCCAGGCGAAACTGCACCAAATGTGCCATTTGGGCATCAGGCACATTGGCGTTCGGCACTGTGTTGTTAGTATGTAAGCACCGCTATCTGATTAAAACAGTCAGAGAACCTCTTCTGCTGTTGAATTCTCGAGTTTTATCCTCACCGGGAGTCCGCTAAGCTATGCTAAGACCCTCTGTAAGTGTAAACAAAGCTGCATCCTTGTGCGTAATGCGTCACATCCCTGGGACGTCCAGCGGGTTAGATCTACAACCCATTGGTCAATTTTCATGATCGACACCTCTATAAACCAATCAGAGTCAGATAATTTCATTGCTAACGCCCAAATTTACCTTAGCAACACCAATCACGATACAGAAGGGCTTCAAGCCAGAGATAGTGTATTGCAGTGAAGATGCGTGACTTCGCTCGAAATAAGCCCCGGCTCTTTATGAAAACAACCAGGACCTCGGGATTCATTTCAAACTACTTAAGAGTCATAGAAGTAGACTAGACTAAGCAGTGATTTTTCAAGCTGGAATATATCTTTAGGGCACAAAACAGCCAAAGTCAGGCATATTTTAGGATTCTGTGAAGGTTTTTTGCGACTATTTGGTGTTTCAATCTCAGAGTTTTTGTCGCACCATGACGAGTGAGACATCATATGAAAACAGAGATCGTACTGATTACTCCAATACCTTACATGTCTAGTTTGCTGAAAGTGGTGAGAGTAGTAGTAGCAATTTATTGAACGTGGGTGTTTTCACGTTTTTGTTAAATGCCCATATTATTACCTGTGGTTTTAATTGTGTTTCGTTTAGGTGGCAATACTTGATAGATGCTTGTAGCTGAGTTTCTCCCCGTCATTTCAAGGTGCTACATGTTACATGTTGGTGATTCCTAGCGTGTCCATGAACCGTCTGTACAGCACGCATCTGACGCAGCCCCCTGTACAGGGGGCTCTTTAGGATAAGTGCGCTGCACATTCAGCGGGCTTAGCAAAAGAGTGATGCGCCGGAGAATGTATTTTGGGGCAAAATGCGAGTTAGGTGTAAGGTCTCTGACGGTGTACAATAGCAGCGATGAAGAAATGCAGCTGAGCAAACAGAGAGGGTAAGAGATGCGCGTTGAGTCTCTTCTGGCTCTCAACGAAGGCGGACGCTTTTTCTGCTCCCTCCCTGCCCTTATCTGCCCTGCTTACTGCTCTTTGTCTTGTGC
>JAJHUR010117878.1:1285-12982 GCA_027495735.1 Lutjanus campechanus | reverse complement strand
GTCTAGTATCACACCTAGACATATACAGTATTTTCATTTACTCTTTCAAAAATTTTATCTGAGTCAGACCACATCTTTAATTTGCTCATTTCTGTCGTGACCACCTCCATAAGCTGCTGTAAATTTTCCCCAGAGCAGAAAATAATCATATCAAGTCAAGGTGAGGAATGAAGGGGTCGAGGTGAGGGATGAAGGGGTTGAAGTGAAGGGGTCGAGGAGAGGGAAAAGGGGATTGAGGAGAGGGATGAGGGGGGCAGTGTGAGGGATTAAGGGGTCGAGGACAGGGATGAAGGAGTCGAGGTGAGGGATGAAGGGATTTAGGAAAGGGATGAAGGGGTGGAGGTGAAGGATGAATGGTCATGGAGAAGGATGAAGGGGTCAAGGAGAAGGATGCAGGGGTTGAGATGAAGAGGTCGAGGTAAGGGATGAAAGGTCTGAGGTGAAGGATGAGGGGTTTGATGGATGAAGGGGTTGGGGAGAGGGATGAAGGGGTCATGGAGAGAGATGAAGGGGTTGAGGAGTGAGATGAAAGAGTCACGGTGAGGGATGAAGGAGTGAGGTGAGGGTTGGGGTGAGGGATAAAGGGTTTGAGGGATGAGGGGGTTGGTCTATTTGTTGTCAAGCTGCAAGGCAGGAACCTGAGGGGTGACACTCAGTGTAGGGGCATATTTCGATGAGCTTTGGTGCTTTGTCACCTGAGGTTCCCATAAAAGAAAGAAAAATTATTAAATACTGTATTATCCCTAATAAGCTTATCTTGAGATAAGCTGAGCTGCATGCTGCCTGTTGAGAAATAAGAGTGGGATCTTGGGGTGGGAAGGGGTTGTGAGAACTGAGACGAACAGGAGAGGATTAGACGTCCTTATATAGGTATCCACAGGTGATTGGAGTAGAGAGGTGCAAGTGACTGATTAACAAGACGCAGGTGATTTGGGTTTGTGGGAGGCACAGTTGGCTTAATTAGTGAGATGCTGGAGAGCATTTGGGAGAGAGTGGTGTGGTCCTGTTCCTGAATCTAATTATAAAACTTGTGGTTATTTCTTCTATCAACTCCATCAGCACCATAGATGTTGATCTGTTTGTTCTGAAGTCGTACTGTCCTCTGACAGTTTGTGCTTCTCAATGAAATCATCCAGATGTGGGTTAGTGGGTTTAGTGTTCCATCAATGATTTATCTTCACTAGAGTCATATCAGTTTCATGACATTAGTTTGGAGCTTTCTGTGGATTTCAGGGACTAGTCTCTCAAGGGACAGCTATGATGTGCAAGATGCGGGTCACATGATCAATAGAAGAAACCAAAGGAAACATCAGTGTCCATTTGAGTCAAGCATTTTACTGTAAAGCTTGTACAGTCAAAGTTAAATCAGTAAAACTCTACAGTTCCCTACACCATCCTTTCATATTAAATAATTCCCCTCCTTGGTATCTCTTCGAACATAAAATATTAATTTCAAAGTGTGAAAATGAATTGGTCCCAGATAACCCTCCCCCACTCCGTAATGAACAAGGTTCCAAACTTGGAGCAGGCATCGCGAATGAAATTATTCCATCTGTGACTCCTTAATATGGTGAGGAGCTTCAGAAACTTAAGCGCTCTTGCCAGGAGGCTCGGCCAGTAATTAGGATGCATCGCATGGCATCTATCTACCTCCTATATTAATCCTCTGACATTCTACAGATTGCCGCAAAACCTGAAATCTGAAAATACCAGCGCAGCAGGGCGTGCTGGTATGACTCCTGCCACCCACGCATGACTGAAATAGTAAGAAGGTAGACACACTGAGGAGAGAGGAGGAAATGACTAACTTTCAACATGGCTTGGCACATTGGTTGATCATTTGTGGACTTCATTTAGAATGGGGTTGATGTAGTCAGCTGGCAAGAAAATCTTTGGTGTGATTTTTCTCTTTCATTAAATTTGACTTTTGCCGCAAATCAAATCTTGCTTTCTTCACCTGAAGAATATTTCCTCTTGTACCAAAGGATTACTGTACTGTATATCAAAGCTTTATCCTTTCACATTTAAATGAACGTTTTCCACTCACCCCAGGGATGAGGGATCTTTAGGGAGGAAAAGCAGGTCAAAAATATGTGCCATAAGCTTGCAGTCTGTCTAAGTTTTTCTGGTTATAAATCTGTTGTCTGTGTTTTCTTTAGGTGCAGACACATTTTTAAGGCTAAGAAAATGATAGAAGTATATATGCTCATTCAATTCTCATAAGTTGCTGTAATTTTTGGGTTGACAACATTTATTACACAGATTTGGTGCACAGTTTAACCATTTTTGACCACTCATGAAAAAAAAAAAGGCCAACTAGAAGAGGTCACTCAGTATAGTGCAGATCAGATGGTGAAGCACCTACTGCAATGCCACCACAATTGCCAGATGCAACCAGCAGATTTGCAAAGTTCCACCAACATTAACAAGAACTGTTGTTCCAAACTGAAATGAGATTTCAATGGATTGCACAAAAAAATTATTCAAGAGTATTCAAGATTAGCTCCTGACTAGATGTTGATCACACACGCACACACAAAAACACACACACACACACACACACACACACACACACAGAAGTGTTAGCATGATCCCTTCCAGGCGTTCGGCTAACCCCTCATGCAATCCATCCAATATGCCCCATTAAGACACCAAGACCTTTAGAACTTCGACTGACAGTTTCCATACATGGGGCGGGTGCTCTACCAAATGAGCTAAACGACCCCCCTGTAAAGAATTCATTTTAACCAAAAAGTTTGTATTAAATCATTTTTAATGTGTTTTTAGGCAGGACATGATTCCGTTCAGTTCTCAAGAATGGGTGTCCAAAAATCGAGACCCTCAGTGCAAAGTTCTAAAAACACTGAAGGAGCCGACGCTCAGCCGAAGGCTTTTTAATAACTGCCATCATAGAAAAAAAAAAACACTCAGGGCCTTCAAAACTAAAACATCCTGCTTCCTCAACAGCACTTATTGCAGGGCCATCCAGTTACTGAGTAGCTCCCCAATTCTACACCAGCAGTTCATAAAAGAAATGCACCACTTTATTTTAAAGCCCCTGACTTTTTATTCTTTCTTTGCACTGTTAATATCTTACATCCACAAATGTATATGATGTTTTTATTGGGTGTTATGAGTGTTAAGTGTTAAGTTTTCCTACTCCTATTATGAGTCTTGACTGCTGTGCTGTGTAATATTTAAGTTTTTACCATAAAATATGTAATATAAAGACATGGAATACTGGAAAAAGGAAGACTGGGATTTATGAGTTAAAAAAAGTTAAAAAGAAAGTGGGACAGAGGTGTAAACTGGGGGCCTTCCCCTAGCATTTTAACCTCCCTTCAAAGGTTACTGATTAATTTAAGACTTTGATTGTAATCTTCCAAATGATGTCCTTGAGATTTTCTTTTGTGTAGTCTGTCCTCTTTCCAGGTCTTTGTGGTGCAAACAAGGCTTTCTGGACCAGGTCCTACCACTGCTTGGGGGGCTCTTTTATAAAAGTATATGTAGGATCCATACTAAAAGTTTACCTGCATACAAAAGACAAAATGTCAGTTGCAAAATAATCAGATGTATAAAAGTGTGTGCATGCACTTCAGCCTGTAATTTTCTCTTTATAAGTCACAATCCACTCAAAATGTGCACACGCCTCATATTCCGCCCACTACACTCCCACAATTAACCATAAATGGTCGGTGCAAAGCCCTCATGAATACAGATATACATATTGTTCCACAGGGAGGACGGCAGCGGTGCTCCAAACAAAAGAAACTGTGCGAGGCTGCAGCTGCCGTTAATGCAGTCAGTTCATCAAATAGGACAAAATTAAACAAAGCGGCCGGACGTGGAGCTGGATGCCAAGAGGCACAGAGCAGCAGACTGTGTGGAGAACAAACAGCGTGGGCAAGCGCACGCTTTTTACTGTAAAGCATCTATACATGCCCGGTGAGACCACACACTCAACATTTGGCAAAAAAACAGACTGTTTGAATTCAAAATGCAGCATACATGCGTTTTTCTCATTTTCATGGAGATACAGTATGAGTGTAGGTGTAGAGTGAGATGGGTGGAGAGGTTGCACAGTTTGCCCGCGGCAGTAAGACCATGTTTCACTGAAGGGATTTTGGACAAAACTTTTTAAAGTTGCTTTAAATCTAACTTGGTGAAATATGCACAGTGTTAAAAGACAATTGTTAAAATATATCATGGCGCTGTTCTCCAGTCGCACAAAATTATTTAACACAGTCTCTGGTTTTTAATGGCCCGACTGATGATTAAATGTCTTTGATAGGAATAACTCAGGATGTTCAGGGTGAATACTGTGGAAAGGAGAGAAAGTCTTCAAAAGCTGCCACCTGATGCACCATCCTCAGCCTTTCAGCAGGGCACCCACCCTCCACAACTGATCCACGCTCCACAACTGATCACGACTGAGCGCGAGCATCATGGTACCTCTTCTCTGCGCTGTTTGAGATTGAGAATGTAGTGATGAATCAGCACTTAAGTATGAGGCCGTGGCCTTTAGTTTTCCTGAGTTATATTTTGGGTCATTGTGTTTTGAACTACATAAATTTTACTTTGATTTGCGCATATGTTTTTCTCTGTTTCCTTATTTTATTTTGATGATTTATTTGTGCTTTAATTACTGTATGCATGGATGAGAGGAACCCATCTGGGTACTTTGCTCCTGCATCAAGCCCCTGTCACTTTTTAGGTGAAAACAACCACTGTAATTTGACTGGCAGTAAATGCAAATTCCTAGGCCTCTGCCAGATTAAGCACACAAAATGAGAAAACCGTATCACTGTTTAGCTATTAGGAGCCTAAATCCTCTGGCTTGTCAGGTGAGCAGCTGTATTGTGTTTTTGCAGCTCATCAATTAGCGTCATTACATAGAGGACATAAACAGTGGATGATCCTGACATAGAACTACCTTACTGAATCTTTAGGTCAGGTGTTTCATGTATATCTGTCACTTTTTATATCGTTAAGACACTTTGTTTTGCTGTTTTTGTGCTGTTGAACAAAACTCCATTCTAAAAGCCAGTGTTTTACGGTAGGGACATATTTCTTTGCAGTAAAAACTTTAGTTCACCACCACTGTGACTCTTTTCTGATTCACTTTGATCTACAGACATCTCATTGACTCAGTAACATCATAAACTGGCCTGTTGCCTCAGACACACATACTGACTGGCTGCTTTTACAGTGCATGTTTTCACCCAAAGAGTGGTGTGGTCATAGGACATGACGTATGGCTGCTCTCATCCATTGTATTGTGTTTAGGTTCTGTTTGTGACTTGGGAAAATCACACTGACCCAAATAGTTCCCTCAGTCACTGTGATTGTTCCTAATTTTTTTTTACAGAAATCATTTTAGAAATTGTACCTGCATCATAATTGTTTTTTTCCCCTTGACCTTATATTCTGTTTTAACTGGATACTGTGGTTTAACTCATTTGTTATCTGTAACAGTTGTATATATTTTTGTGTTGTTGTAACTTGTAATAATGTTTTATGCTGCCCTCTTGGTCAGGTCACTCTTGGAAAAGAGATTTTTAATCTCAATGAGGCTTTTATCTGGTTAAATAAAGGATATATGTATAAGATATATGAAATTAGAGTAATGCAGCACACCTACGTGGAGGCAGTTTGCAGGGGTGGAGCAGAGCAGAGAAGAACAGGAGAAGCTGGATGGTGATATGAGCTGAGGAGCTGGGTACGACCAGGCTGGAGGAGCAGCGCCATGCCTGCCTGCGGTTCAAGTGACAACCAGCATGGATATAGGTCAGTTATGTGTGTGGACTCTTCACCCTTAAACAGACCTATGACAAGAAAGACATGGGGAAGGAAGGATAATAGTCTAGCAGTACTTCACGCCAAGGTTAAGGACAGACAGTCTAAGTACAGAGAGATGAAGATTGAGACTCAACAGCCTGACGAGCAGTGAATGAGGTTGTTGTAGGGCTCCACACTGGCCTCCACAGACATTCACTTAGGAACTATTTTCTTTCTGTGGTCGAATCTACCAGAAGCAGGTCATGATTTTTGGAAAGAGACACTGATTTAGAATTTTTCAAATGTATAATTTGGTGCTTTGAGTACCACAAGCTGAGTGCCATTTAGCCCAGAAGGCAGACATCTCTATGGCCGATATGCCCAAAACTCTGCCACCAAAAACATCTACATAGATACCAAAACACACTTATGATTAATTAAGAGATTAAATAAAACTCCTTTGCACCTTAATTTGCACCCAGATTATGTCCCATTTAAATAGAAACGTGGAGTGCATCAACTGCATCAACTGCAAAAACAGACATGAAAACTGATCCGTTGACAGTCATATTGACATTATATCAGCAACAGGACACCTCTCACTACAGTTTCATTCTCTCTTTTCTCTTCTCCCCCCTACCTCTCTAAATGAGGGGCGAAATCACTGATTGCATTGAGAAAACAGCTCTTTTCTTCTCTTCCAAACTCAGTGTAGAGAGGTAGGGCTTTCAGCAGCCGCCTCGCAGCAGAAACGGAGCCTGCGTGGACACCACAGCGTGTGCGAGCTGCAGCAGTTCAGCGACTGTGCCATCACATGCTGCTCAAGCATGTGGTGTGAACCAGCCAGTATCTTCATCAAAGAACCTTCCCTCCTGTCTCAACCACAAGCGAGTCAGAAGCGCTTTTCATTCGCTACTCTCGCACAACTGAAACACTTCCATTTTTATCAGTGTAGCCGTCTGTGTGTGTCTTGCATCCCAGGTACGTCTGACAGTCGTAAATGCAACCTTAAGCATTTCTTTGAACATTAAGTCTATTTTTTCCACAATATGCACATAAAGGTGAGGCTGGTGCCCAACAAAAATGATGAAAACATATTTTATCCACATTTTGTAACCTAGGCGGAGCAGAGTGTGCTCCACAGCCCTGCTCCAATTCAGTCCCACAGACTCTACCTTTACTTCACCCAGCAGCTGGTAAGAAAGACAAAGGGACATCTTGAACCTTTTCTGCAGCATTTTCATGGGTAAACTGTACATTTACTGCCACTAGACAACTTTACTGCTAAACTTTACTCCCTCTGCCCTGATCAACAACACCTGTCTGCTTTGAACTCAGCCACCAACACTCTTTTTTCCCCCTCCTGTCTTTCACATATCACATGCTGAAGGAAAACTGCATATTGCTAAAAAGGTTTGGCTGCTCATTTGCTGCTGGATGCTTTGAAATGCAGGGAAAATACGGAACTGCCTCAGTGTGGTATAAACACTGCCATCACACAAGTGCCATGCTGACATGATGTTTACGGTCTAGACAAGGGGTTAAAATAATGGTAGTCATATTCATACCCTCCACTAATTTCCTTCTTTTACTGTTCTTTTGATATGATTCCATTCTGGTTTAAACTTTTTCTTTGTGGATATTTTATAGCTTAAATGTCTTTTGTATACCTAAATATGAGGTACTTACAATATAATGCTATCCAATAACAACAAATGTCCCTCAAAATGATCTTAGGTTTGAATAAACAGATTGGGGCAGTTTAAAAAAACAACATTATGAGCTTGACAAAGTTCATTCTGTAGATATATTGTGTTCTGTGAAGTCTAATGCAAACCAATCACCTCATATAGACCCTTAATCTAAAATTCATAATTTGGTATAATGCATTCTTTGAGTTATGGATCCTGACGTCCAGTACATTTTCAAATTACAACATCAACTGTAACTTGAACCATTCATGTCAATCCATATTTCCGATCAATACAGAGCACTTAAAGTACTTAAAATATATATCTGTGGCTTGTATTGCTTGTTCCCCATTCTCTCTGTGTGTTTGTATACTCTCCTCATCTTATTCCCATTCTGGGCCTTATCCCTGTTTTGCTGCTGCAATGATCCAATATCCCCACAGCAATCAATAAAGTTTCATCTCTCTTATCGAGGTATGAAGAGGTTTCAGTCATCTCAGTGGCTGTCTTGCAGTGAAGGACACAAGTTCTCAAAAAGCAACTGTAATATCTGGTCGATCACTTCAGGTTGGAAGGACAAATGAGATGCGCCTCTGTCGACGCGCTATTCCATCATGTGAGAGATCCATTATTCCCCCCTTTCAGGAGATTAATCCAGCAGTCTGTATGAATTAGCAGCCTCTTCAATTGCTTTTAACGATGAACAGTTTGTCTCCGTGGACACGATGTCCTGTATGTGTATATAAGGCCAGCACAGAACACTGGTACTTCAGATTTTTGCTCATCTTCCCTATTATTTGTGACCGTACTGTCACTTACTCATAGCAGAACCTACACACCCTGCAGTTATTTTAGTCCTCAGGCTCAGATTATGCAGTTTCCTGCCAAAACAAGCCAACAGAGGAGGCAGAGATGAGCTGCTCTGCTCGCCTTATCTTGTCACGGTTGCGTCTCTGACTTCTTCTGGACAGCTGCCGGACACACGCTTGGCCTTTTGCTCTCGCCTCCAAAATCCGGTTTTAGTAACTAGCCTGCTGTGACACTACAGTACTGACATGGAGACTGCAGGTAGGTCAAGTCCAAACAAGTTGTGGGTCAGCCAAGTGTGTTAAAGGGCTAGTTCACACAAAAATGAAAATTCAGTCATTATCTACTCTTCATGACGATTGAAGGTCGGGTTTAGTTTTTTTTGTCCACAAAACACTGGAAGTGAATGGTGACCAGTTTCGAACAGAAACAACGAAAAAAATCCGTAAAATACCTCCATTCCGCTTGTCTGGCATGTTGAATTCTCCTAGAGGCTCCCAATCCCAATGGAGGCTATACACATTACAGCTGTAGCTGATAGGCTACTCACTAACTGATGGATCCATTTGGACCAAAAACATTTGGAAAATCTAGAGGAGCCTTATGAGTAAATTGATTCAGCCCACTCATGTGCGTGCACAGTCAGTTACTGAGGAAATGTCAACATATGCTTTCATTTTACATAAAAACATCACATGAACATTTATATACACAGCAGGAAAAGTCTGTAAAAATATGGCCCATAGTAGTATTTTTACAAGCGTTTTACCCATATTTTAAAGTCTGCATTGCATTATGGGAGCAAGAACCTCCAGTTGGTGTTGAAAGGGAAAGGGGTAGTGACCATTACCCACTTCTGTCGGACTAAACTCTGTTAAAGGGTTTAGTAACCTTTTGTCACATGACCGTAGTAAAAAGAAATAAGACTCTAACCTTATATATTTTTTAACAAAAGCCAATTTATGTTATGTTAAGAACTTAAAGTTTAACATGAAATTACAGTAATATATGGCATAACTACTGTAAGGTCACAGTATACAGCTGGTGTTTTACAATACTTTACTGTAAAAATGTTACAGTAACTTACTGTAAAATTAATCTAAATGGTAGCCAGTAATTTACTGTAAATGTACAGTCAAATAATTTACAGTGTGGGCTCTTACGAAAATGGCAGATACTTATATAATGCAGTCAAAAACATCACAATAAACTCATTTAACATGACTTAAACAGACGTTTTTGTAGTCCACAAAAGGTGTAGGCTGAAGCTACATCCTATAACGCCTACCTTTTTAATAGCACATCATATTTAGCTGGGTAAGAAACAATAAAACACAAAACAGACAACCAAACAAAGACAATCAAAATAACAACAAAGAGTAAACAATACAGCACAAAAAACATGTTGCTATCCGTGGCAGCAATCCAGTATCACATCGCCCCTCGGTGCCTCCAGGTTTAACCAAAAGAAAATCAAAACAGAATGACTGCATTCTTTCATCTGAAGAAGTATTTGGTCATTTGTCTTCGTAAATCTAAACAAATCAAAACACTATGAAAGCTGCATACACAGCTGAATTCACCGGTTTACTGTACAAGCAGATTTTTCAATCTACTTTGAGCCCTGATGTTTATCAAATATGCCTCATGTGCACCTTGTTGACCCGGCGGCGGCCCAGACTCCCCGTCTCTCGACGCTAGATCCCTCCGCTGCCACGGCATTTCATCACATGTGAACACAGTGGGATAATCATCTGCAAAAAAAGTGACACTGCAGTATTGGTTTATGATGAAAACGCATCGCGGCTTTTCCACGAGGTGCTCTCGTCCCGTCTCGTTACAAGAAACACAATGGGTGTTAGCGAGTCAGTCAAGCATCAATTATCGCCGGTGACATTTGCAGATTTGCGCAAATATCAGAGGGGACTTTTGGGGGTTATTTTCAGTTGTGGAGGTAACATGCATTTTCACCCTGGAGGCAGGGATGCAGAAATAGAGCGTAGATGAATAGACGAGAGTGGACAACCGGGGGGGAACAGTGATAAATGAGCTGACAAATGTTGTTTGTGTAAGATCATGATAGCCGTGAGAGAGCTATAATCCACACTGGCGAGCTGAGCCAGAGGGCCGCATGCGCTGGGAAGACGGGAGGCAGAAAGCAGAGGTGTGTGTGTGTGTGTGTGTGTGTGTGTGTGTGTGTCCTTGTGATCAAGAAAGATGGGAAGAGAGAGAAAGCTGGGCACGGAGACAGGGACAGCTAATCCATATCATCAGCAGTCTGGCTAAAAGACAACAGGCATTCCTCCCGCCATGTTGAAACAGGCATCATCACATACACGTCCAAAAACAAAGCCGCTCTGATGAGAAGCGTTTATCGTCATCAGTGCACCTCATCGCATTTTCGCAAAGGCGTCCTAGCGGGAGGCAGAAGTCTTCCAGGTTCAACTACCTGTCCATTTGTTTTAAGGAGCCGCATTGTGTTTTTCATTACTCTCCTCAGCTGGGGAGCCAAAGAAGGAGTGGATGTTCTCACATTGTTATAATGAGAAGACTATCAGGACGCTGAGGCTGAGGAGCCCTGATGGCTGTGGCTCAGCCCACCCACCCCGCTCTAATTGTGGAAATATTTTTCCCGTGTCGCTCGGCCAGTTCAGCATTCGCTAAACCCCTTCACTCCAGCAGCCAATGTCCAATCATAGCTTAGCACGAACTGCAGGCCTGTCAAGCTTTGCTAGAACCAAAAACACAGGAGCAAAATAATAAGAAATGGATTAAAGTGAGGGTTGGTAAAGTTGACTGAACCAACACTGAAACACATGAAAGAAAACACCTAACATTTAAAGATGAATGTAAAAATACAACAACACGGCTATTGTTACCACTCACATCTGTCAATTTAGCATGTTAGTACTGGGGAATTTTGGCTGCACTTGCTTGTGCACGTAGATAGGCAGGTAGGTGGGGTCCTCACCAGAAAAATGGTTGTGCAGGTTGTCTGTGCTAGCAGCTTATTATGACGATATTTACATTTATTGTTGGGTGGCGACCTCTAGTGGCCGTAGTTATTATGACCGGAGCAAAGGGAGAAGTCGGGTGACATAACATAAAGAGCGAGAAAGTCCACGAAAAAAGGTGGTCGCTGTGGATGGATGGGTCTGACAAACAGAAGTTTCACCAAAGAGACCAGGGTTTGAGACTCAACCGAGTCAATGCTGACTTAAACGTTTTTTCTGGTTAGGTATGGTGGCCGACAAGTACAAACGCGCTGCAAATACAGAAACGTACTGCAAATACAGAAACGCGCTGCAAAAAGAAAACGCTGCAAATACAGAAACACGCTGCAAAAAGAAAACGCTGCAAATACAGAAACGCGCTGCAAATAAGAAAACACATGCAAAAAGAAAACGCCGCAAATACAGAA
>JAJHUR010117875.1:0-35210 GCA_027495735.1 Lutjanus campechanus | reverse complement strand
AAGGAGCAGGTCGTATCTCTCTTCAAAAGATTTTTCCTTTCTTCTTGTTCTTTTCCATCGTCCTGTGTGAGAAACAAGAAAGTTGAGAGCATTAAAATTTACTATTTAGTGCAATAAAGATGTAAAACTCATTATTGAGCTCTGCAGAGTCACCCAAGATCTCTGTCTCTGTCACACACAGACACACACACAAAAATATTTTCTCATTTGCCATGCAGATGATTTTGTTTTTCTTGGCCAAGGTTTTAAGATTTCTGTCTGAACCACAATACTATAGGGATGAATGAATTTCCTTTACTGAGTGAGTGCACTGATGATGACAACTGCACAGCCAATATGTTACATTTTCTTCCTGTCTGTCATTATCTGTGACATGAGGTCCAGCTGCAGTCTGGTCTGATAATACTTATAATAAATATTTCTTTATGAACTCTTTTGACACCATGTACGGTAAATAAACACACACCAGGTTTGGTAAAGTGCAGCATGGATTGCTGTCAGTCACTAGATTTTGATTTCTCCATGTGGTAGCACTGATGATGCAGGATGACAAGTCTCCAAAACTGTCCAGTCAATGTTACCTGTCAGTCCACACCTTCATGTTTACTCCTCTTGGTTGGTTTGTAAAAAAGTCACCAGCACTAGAAGGTAAATATGAATCTTTTTTTCATGGTCTGAACCATATCAACCAATCTACTGGTATGAAAGTCAGGTGTCTCTCTAGAAGCAACGTTCCTTCTCCACTCTAGATCAATGTTTCCCAAACTTTTTTCTTTAAAGAAAATCACTATCACGACCCAGTTCACAATAAGCCTGATCAATAAATCTTGGAAAGAGTTCATCTGGGTATAAATGAACATTCCTGGAAATTTTGACTGACATTTCTACATCACCTTATATTTTCTTGACCCATGCATACACACATTAAATACTTTGTAAATGAGAAATGAATGTGTTCAGGTTGACTTAACAGACTATCATATTGTTTAGATTTCCTCTTATCAAGGAAACAAACCTTTAAAAAAAAAAGTTGGGATAACTCAAAATTTCAAGGCAACTTACTGTAATAGAGTTTTGAGTTTTGAGCCCAACTCAAACTCTCAAGCTTTAAAAGAAGCTAAAAACAGCTTTGCCAACCTATAATCTTTGTGTTCAGTTAATTTACTTTTCTTCTTTAGATAAATTTGAATCTTTGAGGTTTAGAAACCTGATTTGTCATTATTTGGGTGGTAAGTGGTTATTTCACTTAGAGTTCACTCAATATTTTTGGGATTTTTCTAAAACTTGAAGATTCAAGTTTATTTAAAGAGGAAAACTAAGTATTATCTCAACAAAACTTTTTCAAAACTGTAAGAGTTTGCAAAAAATGCAATGCAAAAATCTGTATAGGTTTTTTCCTCTCATCAGTAAAACAATACACACATTTTAACTGCTTTATTCAAGGAGTACTGCATATATAAATCTTAAATTTGCAGAATTACTTCCATAGTCTTTTATTTATTTGCTGCCCCAGATAAAATCTCCTGTGATCCACCTGTGAGTCAAGTTTGACTCACAGTTTGACCCATTCATTCTCTGGGAATGAATGCTCTAGATAATCCACAGACCTCTCTGTGACCAGTTTTCAATGTTTTCATTGTCTACCGAAGATATAATGCCTAATTTTTTTTTTTACAGTCAGGACTCTTAAATGTCATCTTTTCAATGTTTTCAGCAGCACACAGGGAATTACATTTACCTCCTCCACCATATAAGCTTTTTTCACATTCTTATATAAACCAGAGTCTTATAGTTTTAATGCAGTGTGGAACTGCAGTGTGGCTGTTACAGTAATTTGTTATGGTGTGTCACTTTTCAGGTACTTTTTAGAGCCTGTTAAACCTAATAAATAACACCCTTCACACACATGCACACACAGAAAAATAAACACCTCAAATAAAATAAAAAAACCAACAACAAAATGTAATATGTTGTTAGGTACTCTGGTGCAGAATAATGGAACGATGCACTCAAGGAGTAAGAATCAATCACAACGTAATGGACAGCATAACTTTGTTTCATACATCCATTGTGTGTGTTAGTTTGGATAAACAGACACAGAGGTCAGTGAAGATAAATGGAAATTTCATTGTCAATACTGTCAAAGGACATTTAGTGATATGTACCAATCAGGAGACACACTGCAGGCTTAACAAATCATTTATTTGACCAGTTAAACAGCTTTTTAGTCAGCTGATCAGAAATGTGTGTTACTGACTTGGAGGCGTCCAATTTCTGCTGTTCCAGGATTCTCTGCTGAGCCTCCCAGTTGGCCTTCTCATCCTCAAACACTCGTCTCTTCTCCTCGAGCTCTTTGTACTGCGCCTCCAAGTTCCTTTTCATCTGTTCGTGGCGTCGCTCCAGCTGGTGGTCAAAACATTAGATAGAATCACTCTCTAAACACAAAGGCAGGAAACTCGAAATTCTAACACCCACTGTAAATGTTTAAACTCAGAAGAATTAAGTAAGTAGTTAGAGTCATTTGTACGGGACAATTATGCTGCTCATCAGATCTTATAAGATCTTAATACTGACGCTGTTACAGAGATTTTGACATAAATAACATTAGGTTTTACACTGTATAGTTCTGACTGGAATGAAAGGCTCTGGGGTGCTTGCCAAAATACCACTGGATTATAAAGCCTTTCATCTACAAATTTGGGGTCTTGTGAAAAGCTACAGAGGGGAGCTGCAGCTGAGTTGTTTGAGATTAACCAGTTGCGTCATGTTAGACATCTTGATTTCATCTCTCTCTAACACACACCCACACTCTCAAACCCACCTCAGCTTCAGAGTCCTTCAGTTTCTGCTTCTTCTCCTTAACCTTCATTTCGAAGACCTGTTCCATTTCTGCCTCCATCTTTTTCATTTTCATCACATGCTCCCTGCGCTCCTCCTCCATCTGGGCCAGGGGACTCCTGTTGACCATGACAGAGGCAGAGGTTAATTGCTAATATTCATTAGACAAAAAAAGAAAGACAGACAGCTGCTATATGAATAACCTTCACTTTCTTATAAACAAGCTTAAGGTTGCCTCAAGACTGTGTGACAACAAGCTGCCATTGTACTTTATACCTCATACCAAATCAAGCAGTGTGTTCTCAGAGAGTAGTTTAGTTAGTGAGGCTTACTTAGTTAGCTGTCCCTTGGTCTTGGAAGTGTCCACTCCATTACAGGTGACGGCAGCGAGTTTCTTACTGCGGTAATTCTCATAATGCACATTGTTGGTGACATCTTTGAGATCTTGCATATGGGTCCTTTGGAAGGGGAGAAGAAAACAAAAAGAAATCAGGTACAGTAAGCCAGAAGGAGGATGGGGTGGAAAGAAGAGGCACGGAATAAGGAGAATCCCAGAAGAAAGAAAACGCTTATTTATTATTTTTTTTATGAGAGAAGAAGCTACAGCTATAAATGCATATTATACATTAAACTCTGACCATTGCTACATCACATCTGAGATATGTGTAATTGCATACTGATGTGGGCATTAGGGGACATTTGTCAGCCTCTAGCGACCTCTGTGGGTTAGGTTTGACAAAAACGTCTCACACTTTGATTTATCAAAGGGCTAGAAAACAAGTTGCATTCATGAGATGAAGTTAAGAGAACTAAATGTTCAGCTAAACACTGTGCCTCACCTGATCAGCATGTTGCGTAGCACAGTGAAGTCACAGTGTTCCCCATTTTCAACTGAAACACACACGGAGAGAGAGGGAGGTAGAGAGGGAGGGAGAGACACACAGATCAAAATTACTTTACATGAACACTTCTCACAGTAATAATAATAATGATAAGCCTTGGCTCAGGAGAAACTGAACTAGAAATACACTGCAAGCATGAATATCTGAGCTTTTATAAATGTTTGCACATACAGTATAACTGTCTTACAGGTGCTTAAGAACTGCAATGAACTGCTGTAGTCTATCTTTGGCTATGTGTTCACATTGAGAGGCAGTCCCAGCAGAAACACGCATTATTGTGTTTTTGGTGAGTAAGATCAACACAACTGTAGAGTGTGTTATTTACAAGATAAAACAGATACAGTGTAGTGGTAATGTAGGAAAAACAACACCAAGTTAAAATGAATGTTGTTAGTCTCTCTGGAGACCTCATGGTACAGACACACACATATCACAGTAAGTAAAGTTCATTCATTCATCAGATATAAAGGGAGGGGTACACTGAGAGAAAGGTATTTTCAGGTGTCGTCAGTATTTATAGTGAAAGGAGGCGTTGTAGAATACCAGTTGTAGCAGCACAATAACAGAAAACAAAGGGCAGAGGGACACGAGGCCATGATCACATAGGACGGTTTTAATATGAGCACACAGCTTTCATTCTGGTTTTTATCTGGTTGGGTTGAAACTGGTTGCCTTCAACAAATGATGTTTTGGAGCGTAAGACAAATATGTTTCAGTTGAGTAGCAAGTGCAAACAATGCTGTTGCAATCTTCTCAGATATGTCTGGCCACCCTCCCATTCAGACAGACTTCTAACCATCCTGGCTCTTGTTTGGCAAATCATTATCATTTATTTAATATGGGGTGGGTTAAATACGATGACTGATAGAGGAGCATCACCAGTCCAAATTTGATAAGTCGCACACTAGGCTCACAAAAATCAGATCGCACTGTCAAACTAGTGATCAAATAGGAATCAAAATTCTGTTCCTGAATATCCTATTTCCTGCCTGAAATGTTTTCAGAAACACATTTTAGTTCAGTGTTGTGTTGTAAAAATGTGTATATTACCAGGCCACCATTTTTCTTTTCTTGAAAATGGACCAAGCACTGCCCCAACTTGCATGTGTCACAGAGTGGTTGTAGGTCTGTTCAACTGTGTCTAAAGACATTTTGGTCTGCACCAGTTGGAAATAAAAAATGAACTGAGAGATCCCAGATTAATTAGCTCAGGCTCAAAGCAGCACTGAAAGAGTTTTGGCCTCTTGGGATAAGAGCAACAAGCTGCAAACTTATCAGTGACATAATTAACTTATAAAGTTGTTATCATGAACATGTTTAACAGCTGCAGCAGACACAGAGCAACATTAACATTCATCTGGAGTTATGTTTCTGTTCAACTGATGAATTAAAGTGCAATATTCAGTCTCTTTTAGCTCTGTTTTTTGGTCTCCACATAGCCTGGAAACCAGAAAAATCTGCTGAGCTTATGTTTCATTTGCTCTGGCAAATAATTCACATTTGTGAATTAGTCTGGTGATGCAAGGCTAGTCTCCCCCAACTCCTGAGAAAAATATCATGATCCTAAGCTGCTAAATGCTCCACTATGTTCACAAGTTAGTCACTAACTTTGTGTGTTTTCTGTTTGGTGCTGGGCAGTATTTAGCTGAAAACAGCTGCACTGCTGCTGCTGAAAATGATATTGTGAGACTGAACATTAAATTTTCCATGAAGCCAAAACAAAGACCATAAAAATGTTTCATGGAGCTCAGGGGAACTGCAAAGTTTGGTGATAATTCTCAATGCGTTCATCACCTTCATCTTAGTGCACTTTTTTAAGCATGAGCTCAAATATGCAGCCGTGGTGCTTGCCACTTAACTGCACAGCAATGAAATGATGTTCAGTGCTCCTGCTTGCTTTTAAAAGTGATGCTCACAGCTGAGTGTTGTGTTTCAGCACAAGGAAAAAAAAATCCTCCTATCTGATCACAGCCTTTCACTGTTTGAGCCCACAGACGCCACATAGTTAAAGCAAACAAGAGTTCTTGGTCAGACAACAGTAAACAGAACTGGTCTCATTTTAACATGGTACAGTTAGAGGATTGTGAGTTTTTATCTCAATGACAAAGACATGGTTACACGATCAGGCGGGATTCTGGAAAAGGACTGCGGATAAATTGCTGCTGAGGATGTATGTAGTGGATCTCCAGCCTCCTCTTCATCAAATATGCTGCTCCTTATTGGTTAGCCTCCACTCCACTGGCAGTCAATCATCCTCAGGGGAGCGAATAAGGAGGACACCTTACCATTGATGAAACTTAAGCAGTCCCGCTGCCCCTTGGCCTCCAAAGCCAGCCATTGACCTCCTGTCTCTTCTAGAGGAGGGAGCTCTGACGGAGGGGAGGGGTACGGTTTTTCAGTTACTGTCAGCGCCCAGTGGGGGCTAAATCTGGGTCTGGAGCAGCTGGGTTTATTATGGTTCAGACTTGGCTCGGTTCAAGCCCAGATTGGCCTATGTTTGGCCCAGATTCAGCCCAGATTTGGCCCGGATCAACACCATAACCTGCATGTGTCCAAGTTGACTGGCTAAAGAGTGCAGGGCTTGTAAAGGGAGTGTGGTGGTTGGAGGGGGTGTTATATGAGGATCTGAGCATGACCACCTGGGGGTGAAAGTCTCAATGGGGGAATAAGTAAAGGAACTAAGTGGGGTCAAAGGTCATAGGAAAAAAAAAAAGTTGTAACTTATAGTATATAGCTCTTGTTTCTTCATGAGTGGCAGAAAACACCTGATACATAGTCCATAAAAAAGTCAAATAATTTTTACTTTCTTTTTTTGGTCAATCATGGATTTAATAGAAAATTGTCTCAGCCCATCAGGTGTTTTGAGCCAGACTGCTTTGTCTATTAGCAATGTGTATTTAGGCCATGATGATGAACTGCACTGGTTTAATAAATCATGAGCACACAGCTACCTATTTCAAACATGCAGTATGTCTGTGTCTGTGTGTGTGTGTGTGTGGGCGCGTGCAGAATTTTTTGCAAACAGCATGTTTTCACGTTAAGTGTTATATTAAAATTCCAAGTATACTAATGAGTGAGAATTCATGATACCAAGCCACATGTTACCTTGATGACTTAAATGAGCTGCTACATGCCCTTTTGGAAAACACTAGCTCACCATTAACTGCTCATGAACCTATAAGCAATGCGTTAGGATGGTGGATCCCAGTCCTTGGTCCAGCGATACAGCGAGGCCAGTACACACACTCTCACCCTGCAGCAACACAATTAGCTCAAGTCAAAATCAGCTGAATCATGCGTTGAAGCAGGGGAGTAATTAAACGGTATTGCTGCTGCATGTGATACCACTGGAGCAAAGAAGGGAACCACAGTATTAGGATGATGTTTCTATTGCAGCTGTAGCTTCAGCACCAAACAGCCTCTAGTTTTCTCCATGACTATTCACAGTATCAGACCTGGGACAAAACAAGTGGCTATGTGAAAGCTTTAAACCTGCTAAGAACACCAGGCAGATGCACTATGCAGGATAATTCCTGTTTATTACAAACTTGGCCTTATTTTGGTCATTTCAGCTGTCATTCTTATCACTAATCATAATATTGCTGAGATCTGGGAACATAGAAACATCACTAAAAGCCCAAAAATCAAACCTCCAGGTTAACCCAAACTGTTTGAACCAAGTCTAGCTGCTGTAGTTGTATGCACACAGATTACATGTTCAATGAGGAATTATTATCAGCATTATAGATGCACTCATTCTCAGTTTTACCTTCAAATAAAATGGTTTTGATAATCTAGCTAAATCACTGGATTGTTTAAAACCTGTTTGATTGTTTGACTCATTATCCTCTTGCCCATTCAGACTTCCGTTCTCTAGTCTCAGCAATTATTCTGGTGAGTACAATATTTCCTTATTTGATGGAAAATATACTTAAAGCTATTAAAATAAGACCCAGGTTGTAATAAACTGGAATTATGCTTTAAAAATATACAGTGAGGATTGTCTTGCATGCTATCAATTTATATGACAAGAACAAAGACAACAAATATAATCATTCATGTGTCAGCCTAATAGATCACCGGCCCTTGTGCCCCCCAGCCTATGATAACTGAAGCTAAGAAGAGCAGACGAGGCATAAGGAATATCATCTTTTGAGTCGGCTCTATGAGATGGCTCTTTTAGGTGAATGATGGGAGCTGGCTCCCGTCTGAGAGCCATTTTCCTTTTCTCTTTTGTACATTAATACAAGAAACAGTGCTCACTGGCCACTGGGTTGATGTGTATGTGCGCACGTACAAGTAATTTAGTGCTGCAAAACCTAATCCACATATGAGCCATAGCTCCCATTATTGTCTTTCCCTTTGCTGAAGGTAGATCTGTGCGGATTCTTGTGTTTGATGTGCTTCCAACTGTCTTATGATAGAGAAGATTATTACTTTTTAACCTTAATACTTTACCATTTTTGATATGGATCCCTTAAATTTGTGATTTTTGACCAAGACATGTGCTGGGTGCAACATTTTACCATTCTAAATTTTTCATGAAAACATGTCAGTGCTTTCTGGTGTATGAACTATGTAATGGCAACACTGTTTTAAAGTTACCTGAACATACAGTTTATTTTGGATTTTTCTCAATTTCTTATCGCTTATCGGTTACATATATACCAATACTAATGTATATGCAACAAACTAAAATAATGTGAGATTGCCAGCCACGCTCATATCAAAGAGCAAAGCACAAAGAGCGCTAAGGCCAACATTCTACTGAAAACACATGAATGATTTTCTTTGTTCACCTTTTAATATGTCCCCGTTCTTCAATGTTTTCAAATGTTTCCAAAATATGATGTATAATATGATTATTTTCAGTATTCAGCCCAAGTCTGATCAGAGCATTGGTTTGACCATCAGCCTAATGATGAGAGAGCACAGCAACAGAAAAGTGGAGGGAAAGGAGGGATGGAGAGTTTGGGGGACACTCTGAGGTAGGAGGAGTAGGGGAGAAAATGAGGTTGAAATAAAGTGAAAGATGGTTTGGTTTACCAAAAATGCCCTCTGTCAGTCATGGAAAAGAATAGACAAAGAAAAAAAGAAAAAAGAGAGAAAAGAAAGAATGAAAAAGTGAAAGACTGATAAACGGTCAACCACAGAGCAACAACGGTATATTACCTTATATAAAGATAAAGATATATACAGTATATCATCTTTCAGAGGACTTTAAAACAAATGAAACTTATTGGAAAACTAACACACCAGTAAGAGGAACAACAGTTCATTGTGGCTAATGGTGAAAGCATGGCAGTCTCTGATGTTGGGTCAGTCAGCGCTTGCTCTGCCATACTCAAAGAACCTACCCCATAACACACTATGTCTATCCCCCTTTTCCAGAATCCCTATCAGGATCAGGACCAGCACTACCAAAGGGACTGTGTGCCTGTGAGTTTGTCTGTGTTGAGGAGAAGACAGGTAGGTGTACAGTACAGTATAACATAACAATGTAATAACTGCCAGATAACTTCAAACTTGTCAAAATGTAATAACATGTTTTGGTACATGTTGCACTCATTTATTTCCCTTTCGCAACACAAAAAGTTCTCCATGTCCAACACTCTTGGTCACCGCTAACCCTCCATTCACACATACAGACTCAAAAACTGAAGAGGAAACAGGCTTCCCCTCATTGGGAACTGATCCCCAAAAAGCACCACCCACTGTTGCCACCCACTGAACTCAATCCCTCAGTAAGACGTCCAGCTGGACAAAAAATGTTAAAGAAGTTTAACTTGATGCAGAAGTCCACTGACAGTTGGGAGCAGCAAATAACTGTGCTTATTCATAAATCCATCTGGAAACAGAAGCATAGAGGTGTTTTCTATTCAACTTCACTTCAAATAAGAGCTTTAAGCAAACTCTTAGTCATGGTCAATGACTTCTAAATTTTCTACAATATAAGTCTGCCATACTTGCTGGAGTTCAACAAATAATACAAAGAAGAAAACAGAAAATAGGCAGTCTGGCTGACAAGTAGGAGTTGCTATTAAAATAACAAGAGCAGGATAACTCACTGACTTTCCAGCTGTAAACACTGCCGATTATCGTTGTTTCATGAGGCCTAACTGATGTTTTGGGACATTAAAGGTGTGGGTAAGTGGTTTGTCTTCTGTGGACCCATTGAATGAGGCTTTTTAAAAAATTTGGAATTAAATCCATGAACATTTATTGTCTCCCATAAACAAGATTTTTAATTTAGCAGAGCAAAACGCAGAAGCATCTTGACTAAATATTTCTTGGACAAACGTTGCCAGTAATTCCAGACAAGGAGTGTAGAGCTAACAATTTGTCAAAGTGTACAAACTGTACTACTCAACAATGATCATTTCAAAAACAGAAATGAGCCTTAGCTGACAACTGCACTGAAAGTTGGCTCGGCACTACCTCAATAACATGATTGTTTAAACTTTTGTTTGATTATGAAGGTCTAGTGTTTAAGATTTGGGGGGATTTACTGGAGGAAAATTGCAGAAATTGAGTATAATATTCAGAAGTATGTTTAAGTGTGTGATCACCTGAAAATAACAATCTTGTTTTTGTTACCTTAGAGTGAGTCCTTTATATCTGCTGAGGGCAGAGCGGCTGCCATGTTGCACTGTCATGTTTCTACAGTAGCCCAAAACAGACAAACCAGACACTGGCTCTCGAAAGTCTCTTCACATTTTTTGCAGGTTTCACAGCCACCATAGGTTCTCCTATGTGCTTGGAAGCGGAGAAGGAGGTGAACAGTATTCAGTTGGTTGCAATCTACAACCTCATTGCTAGATGCCACTAAATCCTACACACTGGTCCAACAATAATGAAATGACAAAGGTTTTACAAAAATCAATATGTATTTTAAGACTAATCCTATAAAGCTTCACTAGGTGTTTTAGGATTATGTCGTGCAATGTTGAAGTAAAATAATTAATTCAAAAAGTTGCATTTGTTCATCAACTCATTTCCAGTCAAGAACACATTTTGACAAGTCATTGTGTTACCTGGTAGTTAATACATTCAGTGGATACAGGGGGTCACTGTGGAAAACATGCACTATATTCCACACTCTCAGGAATATCATGCTTCAATCATCATGATAGAGGTAATACTGGGACTGCTGGACATTCTCAAACACATCAACCTTCCAACGCCAGCATGCGTCAGCCTCACTCTCACATCCATCATTGTCTGACCAAGGCGCAATGACATACTACGTATGTATCAAATGTCTTAGTTGAAAACTGACAAAAAAATAAAAGAGCTTTACTCCTTAACTGTGTACACTTCTTTTCTAGTTCATTTTCTGGGCACCTGCAGTCTGGCCTCAAAATGGACGCCATGTCCTTCCTTTCTGGCAGTGGACCCGAGTAAACCTACCTTCCGCCACGCCCCATGGGTACTGGCGACCTCGGACTTTCTTGCCGTTCACCTCGATTACCACATTGCTGCCGACTACTGCCAGTGGCATCTTCTCCTGGAGTGGAAAGACAAAGAACTTTATTTTATTGCGGATAAACTGCTACAACAGCTCTTTCTGGATGGAGTACTGCAAACTGCTCTTTGAAAAACTGTTCCTCAATATTTGATGGTCACCTCCTGTGGAAATACTTATGACTGTTGACACAAGGGCTTTTATTATTATTTTTACATCAAAACTGTCAAGTCCAAGTGCAGTAGACTGGCAAACTGTCAAATTTTACTAAAATAACTGTAGTCCATTACCTTGATCTTTCTGATGAGTTTGTTGTCCTCGTCGTCCTCCGTGTCTGGGAATTCATAAATTTTTATTTTGTGCTCCTGTATCTCTTTCATTATCTGATGAGAGGAGAAAATAATCAGAATGAAGGTAACAAGTACACACTATAGACCTTTATACATTATTTAGCTTTATTTCTCTTCAGTTTACAATTCTGGTGCACTTAATTGACTTTTTATGCTTATTCTAAATATGCTTTTTTTCCATTTTCGGGAGTTAAATTAATACCACTTTCATGCTTATGCGTGGAGTACAGCGCTAAAGCCAGGCAGTGATTGGCTAAGCACAGCATAAGCTTTGTCCAAAGATCAAAAGTATGCCTACCAACAACAGAAACATTAACCGGACAAGTTGGAAGTCACTGCATCCAGCTGCTGCTTACTAACTTGAAAGTTTTTGGACGTTGGAAGCCAGTCAAAACAGCTAGTTTGGCTCTTTCCAGGCTTTATGCTAAGATAAGCTAATTGTCCAGATGTAATGCACAAGAATGAAAGTGGTATTGATCTTCTCATGTAACTCTTTGAAAAAAAGCTAGTAAGTGTATTTCACAAAATGTTTGCTATTATTTTACATGTATATGCTGCTTATAGTGAATAAAACAAAATACACATATGCTTCAAATTGTTTTATCTGTTCATCTTAGTTGGACTAAAACAGCAGCACTGCCTATCCCACTAAATTGACATCCACACACACACACCTGTTTCTTAAAAAGCTGGCACTCCTCTGGGGTCAGAGTGTCGGCTTTGGCAATGAGCGGGATGACGTTCACTTTATCATGAAGTCTTTTCATGAATTCGATGTCGAGAGGCTTCAGACTGAAGGACAGAAAGAAAGAAAAACATTAGATGAAAATCATCAACCAGTCAAAAGTCAATTACTTTTTTCTATACAGCTGAGCAACAGCTGACCTGTCGGGTATACTCAACAGGTTTATCATAATAGAAAAGCACACAGCTAAATTTGTTTGCATGTGTTAGCAAAAGATAACTGGTCCTGAGTGTCCACTGTCTCTCTGCCATCGAGAACTGGGTTAGTCTCCACCATGATCATCCCTGAACAGGATAAACTCTTATAGGAATATGATGATTGGAGAAACAGAATTGGGGATGCACCAATCGACCAGAACCGGACAGTTTTCTGCGTGACCGGCCCTGACTGGTGACCGGCAGGTCAGCGTCACATATCCAATTGCGTGCCGATCATATTCACATACATGCTCTGCATGATGGTCACGTCATGCACACAGCAGACGCTGACTGTTAAGTAACACCCACAACAGCGCTGATCTAAGAAGCACACAGTCAGCACACACTCAGACACATGCTTGCATGAAGTCAGTGTTAGCAATAGATTCCAAGAACAGGATAAAGAGAAGACAACCTGTCTATAATGAGACACAGCAGCTGATGATGAGACCAAACAACGGTAAACCTTCTAGATCTTCAGGCTAATGTTAGCCAGCAGCAGACTACTGTTCACAGACAGACAGTTAAAATCTCACCCCCTGTTCTGTTCTGGCTGAAGAATAAACAACCTGTGTTGATGTGTCTCCTCAAACATTTTTTCATCCAGACTTGTTTAAGTTGTCCATCTGTTTTTCTCACTGCAAAGGTTTACTACAGTAATCGGTTGCTCCACGTCAGTCTCCAGTTTGTTTACATCTGCTTCCACATGAGATCACATGAAACTGTGTCCACACAATCTTGCGAGATTGTGTTCCCTCTAGTACATAATATTAATACAATAGTATAAGCTATTTAATAGCATTTTATTAGGAACATCCAATTTAATTTTACAGGAAAAGTTGCAAAAATGTCTGTGCATGCTGTCAGTTATAGTTCTTAGAAAGACTGAAAACCGGAATCGGCCAAAATCAGAATCAGCAGGTCAGATCCTTACAAAAGAACAAGAAAACAACAACAACAACAACAACAAAAATGGAATTGGCCAAGAACATTAAAATCGAAGCATCTCTACTCAAAATGCTTGAGGTCGATAACAATGAAACAATTTTATGTGGATCAGCAGCCCTTTCAGGCACACTGACACATCCCTACAGTGAAGGCTTCCTCTCTGAATTTCTTTTCAAAGTTAATGCAATTCAGAGGGTCACCAGCAGAGGGCCAACCAAAACCATACACTGCATGTTGCCCACAGCAAAGACACAATGAAGCCAGCTGAGTGTTACTGACTTATTTCTCTTATGTGTTCTCTTCTCTGTTGACAACTGATGGTTTTGTCCTGTTGGGCTAATGAAGGATCATCTTTGTTATACTCCCAATAGGCTCTCCATCTGTGTTTGAATGACAGAGTCATACAGTCATATTCAGTCGTGTAGCCAAAGACAGAGAGCTCTAGTCTGGTATAAGGTTGGTGGGCTTTCTGCAAGTGGGCAGTGTATGTGGAAAGTGAGCGTGTACTGCATAATGAGAGAAAATTATGTAAATATAATCATATAGGGGAGGCTCGTGGCTGTGGCTTGGGCGGTAGAGAGGGTCGTCCACTGATCACAGGGTCGGCAGTTCGAACCCCAGCTCCACCGGTCCACATGTTGAAGTGTCCTTGGGCAAGACACTGAGCCCCAAAATAATCCCCATAGTGTGTGATAATGGGTAAATAAGTGGCAAACTGTAAAGCTTTTTGGATAAAAGCTATGTATAATTTAGGGCTGCAACGAATGAATATTTTGATTATCGATTAATCTGTCAATTATCTTCTTGATTAACTGATTAGTTCAGTAGTTCACAGGCTGGAGGGTGTAGAGCCTCTTCAGGGCAGGTGTGGATGACCAGGGAAGAAACAGAGTTAAACAAAATTAAGCGAATATGATTTATGTCGGGAAATAAACAAAAAAAAGTTTGCTGATGCTACAATGTTGAGTATACTAAAATTCAACTTGAATCTTTTTTTTTTTAATCAACTGCCTCCCCAATTATTGCTAATAAATGATAATAATTGCTGGATGGGGGAAGAGGGATGGGGGACTTCTGAAGAGGGGCATGCCAGAAAAAGTTTGGGAACCACTGGATTAGTTGTTTCATCCATAAAAAGAAAAATGTTGAAAAATGTTGAAAATGTTGATCGCTAATTTCCAAAGGCAGAGGTGACGTCCTCAGATGTCTTCTTTGGCCCCAACCCAAACATACTCAGTTTACCGTCATATAGGGTGAAAGAAAATAGAAAATATTCACATTTAAGAAGCTGGAATCCAAGAATTCTGACTCAATGAAAATAACCCAAACCAATTAATCGATTAGCAAAAAGATTAGCGATTAACATAACAAACGATCAATAATCAGTGTTTCCCCACAGGATTTTGTAAGATTGTGGTGGGTGGACCTCAGACCCTCTAGGGGGTTCTGGGGCATGCTCCAGTGTTTTCTCACAGACTACTTTAATCTGCTCACCTTCCTTTTCCCCACACACTCATACCTACACTATCTCTTACTGCACACACAGCGTCTCGCCCTGTCTCTCAATCCTCGTATCCAGTTGTGCCCACAAAATGCAACATGCTGTGTGTGGACATGGTTCTGTAAATGTGTGTCTGTGTGTAATGACTGTGAGTAAAGGGAATGTTGAGGTACTCATCCCAGGAATGCAGAAATACAAAGAGGGCAAGAAAACAGCTGTTGAGTGGTTCACTAGTTCACAGAGGGACAGAGCGTGTGTATGAACTAAGAATGGGGTCAGATTGGTGTATAATGCAGCATCAGAGGAGTCCTGGAGTGAATGCTGTCCCAGATAAAACAGGAGTCAGAGTGTCTGCTCTAAGGAGAGCAAGACTGGAGGACGGCAGAGGACATTGATTGTCAAGGCACCCGTGTGTTCTCAAAAACTTTTTCCTATCATAGTATTACAGTATTCTAGTACTTGCTCCTACATACCAAACAGGCCAAACTTGGTAATACGTGCCGTTTGGCCCCTTTAGAACTGTTTCAGTCTGGAGTGGTGGATAGACTGACCAACCAACCAACCAACACCACCATCCGTTGAGCTAAACTGCTAGTGTAGCTAAAATCCCTCACTAAATACCTACAATACTTTCACAAAGCATTTATAGTCAGCACACCTGAGTTTTTAGACACATTTTCAATGTTTACTCTTGTCCTTAGCATGATATGGATAAAATGCAGCATGGAGATATTTAAAAAAAGAGCTGCAATAACATTTTATAGCAGAAAATGGTTCAGCTTCCTGAAATCAACAACTGTGATTATCAGGTTTTGGTGTCAGCCCATCAGAAGCACAAAGCAGTACTGGAAACTTGTAATAGAAAAGACAGAGGCCAACTGCCTCATTAACAGAAAGCAAAGTGTTGCCACACTTACTGGCTGGTACTATCTACAGATTTGCACTAATGTAATTTTAAAAGCCTTGCATACGACTCATTTGTGCAGATTTAGAAACAATCCAGGGATGTAGATCAAATTTAGCCAGCACTAAACCAGAGTGGATGGATGGATTTTGGGTTGCACAGCTCCACAATTTAAGTCTGGCTGGCGCTGCAGCTATACTGAGAAACAGGGAATGTTCCAGTGATGCCAAGTGAACACACACTCACACACACTCTGAGACACTGCAAGATGAGAGAAGACAGAGTGTGTTTGTCTGAGATGAGAGGCCTGCCTCTGTGAGCTGCTCCGAGCCTCCACTCTGATTGGGTGATTCAGTGATGGAGAGCAGAACTCTACTGAGCATGAGCAGAACTGGATTATATAACCTTTGTGGGTCACAAACACTGGCTGGCACACACACATGCATGCACACATACCCTTTCGCTTCAGCTACAGCTTGTGTAGCTGGCGGGGGGTAGGAACCTGGATGGAAAGCTAGACATTTCCTCAAATTAAGAGTCTCCAAGCCAAAGAGAGGTCATAGCACTTACAGGTTTTCATCTCATTTTAAAAACTACATCAATTGATTTCACTGAATGGCACAGCCGTGTCATTTGGACCACTTCAGAAGAATGCTGGTTAGTCTTAGTGAATAACACCTTTGAATACAAATAGACTCGCAGAGAGAGCATCTTGACCAGAACAAAATCATCCTCCCACTTGCCAACTGCTGTCTCTAAAATACTGGCATCAGAATATCTTTGTTCACCTTGTTAGAGCTATGATCCTGTATAATGCTATAAACTTGGAAGACTCTTAAAGCCGATATAATCAATATCTTATTTTGGCAGTGGATCAAATCACGATTTTTAATGTGAAAGTGGTCACTCCTGGTGACAGATCCAAAGAGAATTATCATTCAACTGCAGTAAACCTCAGAACCTCAATACAATCAACCTTTCGGTTGACTGTTTTTTTGTTTTTGTTTTTTACTGCCCATAACTTTACGGTTTTGATTCACGCTCACCGTTTTTATCAGTATAGTTTGCAGCAGCTGTTTTTAACAAATAACCTCTAACAAACCCACTGTATGCTACCTGCACAGCACCAAACAGCAACAGACAAACAAAGTTGGTGACTAGCTGATGATTAAACAAGAGCATTTAACACAGAGACAAATATTGTTGGTGGCGACCAAAACAGAGCTAAAAGGAGAGTTAACACTGGAATTTACAATCAGGATGCAATTGTGTATTTATTTTGTATTTTGGTGTCATTATATTTCTTCTGAAAATGAGCTACAATCAAACAGAGTCAATATTAGAAGCTTAAGATTTTCCTACCCGTGACCCGAGGGTGCTATAAAATACAGGCAACAGTGGACTCTGTTGTCTGGCATGGACCTGCGGTTCACCCTTGACTCTGCATTCAGGAAGTCCTCGCACTTGCTGTCAATGTAGTTTATGACTGGCTGCCAACTGGGAAGATGGAGAAAAGACAGCAGACAGAGAAAAGAGGAGGGACATAAGATAATTAAAAAAAACACACTATCATTTTGTAATATCAAACTACGCATATATTTATATTTATATTTAAAAGACCCCGATTGTGCCAGCACTGCTCACCAATTACTATTATCCACAGCATCTCCAAAGCCTGGTGTATCGACAATGGTGAGTGTCAGCTGGACCCCTCCTTCCTTAATGAGCACTTTTGATTGCTCCACCTGAAACACAACAACATTCACACAAGTTAGTACACTACTGATCTGAATGAAAACCACTTCCTCAGATCAAAATCCTAGTTATGATAATCCTCCTGTATTTGTGTGGATTCAACACTTTGTTAATACAATTCAGAATGCTATTTGGCAACACAAATGTTCCAACACACATAGGCTTACATGCTTTATTATGAGAGACTATCCTCTCCCACTCAGGGCACTGATGATACATCATCACACTATAAGTGCACCCACGCTGCCTGCTAGGAGATTCATAGACAGCAATATCTGCTGGTGGTATGTGCGAGGAAATAGTTGGCACAGTGATGGTGTGTAGGTGAGGGATGATTACCACTTCCTCGCTAGGGTACTGACTCCATTCTAAACTTTAACCCCTGAATTCAGCCAATCCTGGAAGTGACAAAAGGCGGCTATGTTGAACTTATTAAACAGCAGCCTCACACTAAATCTTGTATGGAAGAAAAGCACTGCTGCAATGACCTCTATGAATTGAAAGCTTTAAACTCACCACCGGTACCCTTAAAGTGATACCTATACCAAAAGACTACTTAATTTGATCCCTTTTCTCTCTACTTCATTCGATACCCATCACATAAATAGCAGCATTCCTGAAATAGTCCTTCTACATTGTACACATTTATTTTTACCAGAAGCCACAGGCATGAAGTATAGCTGTACTTTTTAACGTCTTGGTGGCATTTTCAAACGCTTAACCACCAACTTTGCTTGAGTGCAACAGACTGTATGGGCTGTAGCTGCTGCAGTTGTGGTGTAGTTGGCTGCAAGCAAAACCATACAAATAGTCATTTTTTTCTAGATCTGGGTACAAAAAGGATTGAATGCAGATATCTTTTGAGAGGAGAAGTTTCAAAACAACTTGGTGCTGGCTTATTTTGATTGATACATAAAATGTATTGAGAAATGATACCTAGCCCTATTAAAGGGTAACTTTGGTATTTTTCAACCTGAGCCTTTTTTCCCCATGTGTTTGTGTCTAAGTGACTAATGGAGACAACAATTTTTGAAACTGCTACAATGTAATCCCTCTGGACAACTGTGCACCATCAAGTCCATGAAAGTGCACTAAAAGTGCTTGTTTTTGCTACTCACACGCTCAAATTATTATTATGAGTGTCTGACAACATCATGCAGTGAATTGTTACAGAGATATCTTTAAAGAGTAACGTGTTGTTTAACCAAAAACTGCTGTTTTATTGCTCTTGCCAACCTAACCAAACTCCTTTTGAAAAAATGGTAATTTAAACATAGTCATCTTCAGTCAAAGTCAAAAGAAAAAAGATTCACCAATAACAGCATGGCTTTATTTTGACCAAACAACAGTTGTATAGAGGGATGCTGGAACAATGATCTGTTAAGTCTATTTAGACTGAATGCAAGGCAAATTTTAGACTCAGAGCAAATACCTACAAAGTCAATAGAAATACACACACAGACACAAATGCAGGGTTAAAATTTCAAGTTCAGCCTGAACATACTTTTGGACTATAGGAGTGTCATGATTTTGAGATAACTGCTGGGGCAGGGGTGGGGTTGTGTGTCTGGGTTTGAAAGCATTTTGTGATTACATGGGAGGAGTGTATTCACATTTTATTAAAAGATAAACCTTGTCCTGCTGACTACTCTCTCTCTCTCTCTCTCTGTAGAACCATAGTATGTTTAAACAAGCATAAAGTAATTTAAGATCCAACATATTATTGTTAAAAGGATAGTTCATCCAAAAATGAAAATTCAGTCATTATCTCCCTACCCTCATGCTGACTGAAGGTCCGGTTTAGTTAGTAATAAAAACATAAAATGCCTTCTTACTGCTTGTCTGGTGTAATCCGAGTCTCCTAAAGCTTCAAGATGTCAAGTTGATTGAAGAAATGTTATTTACACCATGTTTTCAGCCTGAATCTTAACTGTAGATCTTTAGCTTGGCGCCACGTTCACATGCACGAGCAATGTGTCGGATCTGGGTGTGTGTGTGGTGTGACAGTGTGCCAACAGACATGTCAGGATTTTAGGAGACTTGGACTATGCCAGACAAGCAGGATGAGGGCATTTCATGTCCCCCCCCCCCCCAATTGTTTTTTACACTTGAAAACCGGTCACCGTTCACTTCCATTGTTTGGGAGATTCTGCAACACCGCTTTCCTGTGAAACACCACCAGTGTTTTGAAGACTAACAAAATAAGCCCAACCCTCAATCGGCATGAGGGTTAGTAGATGATGACCGAATTTTCATTTCTGGGTGAACAATCCCTTTAAGAAAACAACTGTCCGATTGAGTTTTGTACCTGGCTTTAGTTTGAAACAGAAAAAGAAGACAAACAAAACCGTTCCATCTCAGTCTTCAGTCACATACATTCACATCGAGTCCCACAGATCCATCATTTCCTGCAGCCTGTCTGCTGTTCCCTCGCTTTGCCGCATACTTTCACAAGGCCATCTAGTTATTTTAGAATCACCCCTTTAACTCAAACTACAGCCCTCTTGCTCTAACACAAACATTCTTCAGCTTCCACAAACCTTCAGATAATCTGTCCGACTTTACAGCTGAGCATATATATCATGCACCGCAGTCATTTGACATATCTGAGCTTAATTGCGCGCCCAGCCTGTGTGTTCAAATGTGTGTTTAGACTGTAAGTGTTTGTGCATGACATGTCAGCCATCTCAAAACCAAATCTGCTATTTCCACCATTTCTGCGAAGAAAAACAGATTGGGAGAAAACCTCAAAAATGCCGTCAGTCTCAACACCATCATTTAAAAGAAATCTGATCTGGGGGAATGTGAGTGAGCGACAAAGCATGAGAGAATGTTCTGGAATATAAATACTCTGACCCCGTCTCTCCCCCTCAGCCTCAGACCACAGCACCCACGGCAAACACACTTACACACACTAACTGCTACTTGCAGGAGAGCATGTATGCCCACGTTGCGCTCTTGGGGTTCACATGAGGTTCGATGTGAGCAGCGGACTGAGAGGGATGTTTTCAGTCTCGCCAAAACAGAGTAAATATAGCACCGTGCTGGTGCACAGACTGGAACACAACAGAGCTGCTGTCATGTGGAGATGCAGAAGATACAGTGACATCACCTGATTTGTTCCTACAAGACGTAAATTAGGACACTGCGCATGAGGTGGAAAAACAGGACTTTCCCTTTCACTTCCCTTGAATTGGTGGGAACATGCATACTTAATTACAAGTCTTTCAGAAATTTAAAGGATGCTCGTGACAAGAACATCACAACTACATTTTTGGAATGTTTGTATTGCCTGTTGATTGAATGATTAAAGGATCTTTTTTGTGAAAAAGTCTAGTTGGGTAGAAGTTCAGTACTGATACCAAAACAATGTTTCTTTTTCATTTAGTTAATTTGAATCTGTTTATATAAACCCTTTTTTGTTTAAGACTTGAAAGTTGCTTCAGTCTGTACCAAAAAAAAGTTGATGTTCAACACTTAGACCTCCATATGGCCAGATTTCAAGCCTTTTAGACCCATTAGCTGACCTAAAAAAAAAATAAATAAGTGATAAAAGATAATAGATGTAACAGAATGAATGAACAGTCATGAGTGTACACAGGACTGCTTTTAACTCCATTAAATCAGATGGTGACAGAGCTAATGAGTTACAATAGCTTTCTCCATTTTCTTTTTCATGTTGGTTTTAAGACCATTTTGCAAGTTACTGAACAGTAAATCAACTAGTTTGCCTATTTAAAAAATATAGTTCTAAAAGAAAAAAAGAATAACAGACCATTCAGGCCTGATTTTTATGTGTGCAATCTGTGTGAATTGTATATTTTTATAATTAACTATAATTAGAGCAGCAATGGTAAACTGCTGTTTACAAAAGCAAAGTTACTATATAAACTCAATATCTCACTGGACTCAAATCTGAAATTTTAGTTTAAAAAAGTAAGATGCTCCACACTCTTCTCCTGCAGTAAAAAACAAAACAAAACAGAACAAAAAAAAAACATATTCCTGATATCAGAATGAAGAATGAAGAATGAAGAACACAGACATAGTGTCTTCATCCTGTCCTCTGATGCTGAGGTGATTCACCACATGGTCTTTGCCTGGCAGAAAGAGGAAGGGCTCTTTGTTTTGTCCAGCAGCAAGTTTATAACAACTAAACAAATTTTAAAATGTGCGGCAAACTAAGCTTTACAATCAGCGTGTTGAGTTTGTGTAAAACAGTGGTGGTGGAGGACAGACTGCAGGTATATGTTTACATGTTAATGCTTGTTGAACAGGTGTACTGATATTGGCTTTTTACTTGCAAGGGTTTCATTGCCCTTACTTGCAATAACGATCGTAGGTGTTACCAAGTAATTTGATCTAACTCCTCTGTGGTGTTTTCCTTTTTATCCATGGCTTGCCGCTTGTGAAATAAAAGGGAAGCGGAAGAAACAGTTTCCTATGATTGGTTTATCCAACTTTGGATGCATCACATATATGAGCACAGAACTGCAACAGATAGAATGTGCACTGCGGTACGACACAACGGTCGCTCTGTAATGGCAGATCATGGACACATTCTAATCCTTCATTTATTTTGTCATTTATTTCATCATATCGCGCACATCTTTTCATAAATTCAACTAGAAAGTAGTCCCAATGAAAACTACTGACTGCATATAGACACTGTTGAAAGATACATTGCTGTTCACTTCCATTGTGCTGGGGTAGAGGCAGAAATATCAAAGCCTGGACAAATTAAACCAAAAGTAAAAGCAGGGTCAGTAATTTGGTTGAAACAAACTTTATAGGACCATTCATTTCTAAGGAACTATAAATTTTATTCTGAATTTTCTCACTCCTCTACCTACACACAAACGCGCTTTTGGCCAGCTGAGCAGTGAACTGAATAGCTGGCTTCTTGCAGTTGTGTGTGTTATGGATGTGTGGGTGAGGCTTGTTTGTGTTAATGTTCACAGACGACAGTGTACAGTGTAAGCAGGAGCCAAATCCTGCTGCAAAGTGATTTGCAATGTGTCTCAAGTATGTGTGTGTCTGTGTGGGGGCAGTTTTCACGATTAAGCAAACAATTTATTAATCAAGGAAAGAGGATGATTTTTACAGTTTTTTAGCAGCATGTGTGTGCGTGTGTGTGTGTGTATCAGTGGATGTGTGTGGGTGAGTGTTACATTTCATGGGAACATTCTTGCCCTGTTACTGACCCTATCAGGCCCCAGGGAAGGTCTGAGGACTCTCACCCACTGCCCTGTTTTTCTTTGTCTCTCCCCTGTCACCTCTTACTAACCATCACTGCCTCAGTCTTCAGACGCACTCGTTAGTTTTACCCTGCTCTGTGTTGTTCCTCCCCATCACACTGCTTCTCTGTCCCACTTCTGCTACCTGCATCGCCTCCTCTTCCCTCCAGACTGCATCGCTCTTCTGTCCACAACTCTTTTCTTCCACCTTATAGTAGCACCACTCACTGTCGTCTTCTTTTCCCTCCTTCCTCCCTTCTCCCCACTGCTGATCCAGATGCACCCTCCCTCCTCCTCCTCCTCAGTTTGTCATGACCATAAAAGGACAAAACCAGGCCTTGTGGCCTTGCTGTTTCCCTCTTAGTTCTACCATCCTTCGTTCTCACTCTCCCTTTCCACGACACTCCATCCTACTCTCTTCCTCCTCTCCTGAATACTCCATCTCTTGCTCCCACTCCTCTTTCTTCTCTAGCCTTTTACTCTCAGTGGCAGCAGAAAAACTAGGACTGGTTCAACCAATGTGGCTTTGAAGCCTGACAATATTTTTGTGCTAATCACGAAAGAGCCTATATTTTATTCTCAAATTAAATGTTCCAAAGAGCTTATATGCATACCAATTAATAATAAGCAGCTCCTTCCCAGCATCCAAAAATATTTTGAATGACTTGTCTATGGTCAACTTGCCTTTAAAGGGACAGTTCACCCCAAAATCAAAACCACATTTTTTTCTCTGGCCTGTAGTGCTATTTATCCATCTAGACCGTTCTGGCCCGAGTTTCAGAGTTTTGCAGATATCTGCTGTAGAGACGTCTGCCTTCACTCCAATAAAATGAGACTAGATTGCACTCAGCTTGTGGCGCTCAATGCGGCAGAGAAATACATTTGAAAAACTCTACAGCAATGTCTATTTCCAGACATCATGGCCTGGTTACTCAGTATAATGCACAGGCCTTGATGTGGGCCGTTTCATGCTGAAACTATTTTCACTCTATAGAAGAATCTACTGGAACACTCTACTAGAAAGAAAGCAGATGATACATAAAACTGCTCACAACAAAGTCTGAGGATTATCTTGGGTAACTGGGTCATGATTTTTGTAAACAGACAGTGGAAAAATATGTATTTTTGATTTTGTTGCCAACTCTGGCATGCACAGCTTAGGGATATGTGGTAACTACCATCATCAAATGTAATGATTACAGTCTAATTTTGGAGTTTCAAAACTTTTTTCTGTATACATGTGCTGGCTAGGCCTGACTCAGTTTGATGCGGCAAGTCAGCCCACGGCAAAAATTTGCATCTCGATTACAACTGGGTTGAAGGCGTGTCTTTTAACTGAAGTCAAGCTTTTATTATGAAACGGCAAAATCGGGACATGTTGGGTTTTCATGAGTAGTACCTTGACATGACTTGTCTATAGACCTGAAAGTGAACATGAAACATTTAAAATAAAACAGACACCCGACAGTACAAACCGCAACGTAGGAGAGAAACTAAACTTCCAACCACAGAGATTCAGTTAAAAGCTACATAATTACTGTGAGAAGAAAAGAAGATGTGCAGACACACAGTGCAGTGGAAATGGAAATCAGTGCGGCACAGTTTGAAATCACTTTGTAATGTTCTCCTGCCTGTCGGTCAGTGAATTGATTAGATGCTGAGAATATGCGGGGCTTCTCCACTGGCTCTTTTGGCCACGCTGAGTTAAACATCTAGGTATGGGGAGCTCCTAACAGAAGCAGCGAATGTTGGATAAGTTATAGAGACAGGGTGGTCAGAACTCGTCTTTGGCTTGTTCGCCCCTAAGACCTGATTTAAGACTTTTTATTATCTTTTCTCTCCACAGGCAAAGTTCAGACACAGGTGGCATCTGAAGAGCCCTTTGTTTTGCTCAAAGAACAGACATTTAATAACCCTGCAATGCACGATACTAAAATGTTTGCATATAGCTTATATTTAATCATTTTGATGGTTGCGGTTAGGGTTGGGATCAACTGGTGAAGTTTATGAGAGATATAGCAATTTTGCAAAGAAGTGACATGTGGAAATAGAGGTCCTTCATACGCCTTGGAGTTAATTTACATACATTTAATTTACAAAAAAAGATTCAAACAACTTCCATGCAGTTGTGTTTAGGCAACAGATCTCTCAGTTTTGAGTTTAAACAACAAAGGTCTTATGAAACAAGCTTCTCCTGACACACAAAATCAACACAGACCTCAGGGAGCCAACAGTGTGTATTATGTTGGAAAAGAACAATATCAAATACACAGGGAACAGGTAGCTTACAATAAATCTGCATTCATGTGAATAAACCCTATCCAATTGAGAAATTACAAACAGATAGACAGTCCCTCTTTTTATCATCTGCATGAACAAAAGACTGAAGTTACATAGTTTCAACCAACAGCAGTACCTCAGAGCAGTGGTCCCCACTCAGCCAGCAGTGGACCATTACTAGCCTGATAATCAGACTGAACAGTCAAGTTTTGACCGAAGCAATCAGTTATCAGTCAAGTATCCATCCTGCCAGTGTTCTACGACTGGATTTGACTTTAAATTTTAAGGTCACAATCTGCTTTTTCCAATTTAAACCCCTTTTCTTTGAATTGACAGCTATGCCATTGTTAGACTACAGAGTCTTGATTTGTAATGATCAACAGATCATTGTTTTATTATTATTATTATTATTGTTTATAAGGGTGATATACCGACTTGTAGGCCATGCTGTGTCGTCTCTGAAGTGTTGTTTTTGTTTTACTTCGGACATGTGCTGGACGCGACAAGTAGGTGGGGGTTGAGAGAGAAAAAAATACCAGGTGAATCGCCAATTCTGGCATTTACTTCAATTATTGACACTGAAAGATTATTTAGATTGATTTAATATTGAAACTGTGACATTCATACGAAATATGGTCATTTTAGAGTTATTATTCAAACAAGGTGTGCAGCTGTGTCTCATCAAAAATGGTCAAGAGCATGAGGTTATTTTTCTGGCTTTGGCACAGATAGATGGCGCAGATAGACGTCTTAATCCTGCCTTCAAAGCTCTGATTGGTTGTTTTCCAACCAGGGGAAAGGGCTGGACATGAGCATAACACTAGATTTATTTGAATAGTTCATCAGTTCTTCATCAGCTACTTAGCTATTCACTCTGTGTGTGCTGTGTTCCTATTACTTCCTCTTATTACAGCTGTTGCTTGAGAATTTCTTTTGAAGAAGTGGGGGAGATAAAATCATAATGTGTCTGGTAGAATATCTGAACATTTGATCTACTTACAACTCAAGCTTTATTGTGATATGCTTAGTAAACTTGAAAATCAGGTGTGATGTTAAATGGGTCTGTAATTGGCCTTGAAGTTGAATAAACTCACCTGCACAGTCTTCTTGATGCGCTGGGAGGGTCCAGGGTAGTCCTTGGAGTACAAGTCAGTCAAGAAAAGGGAATTGATGAGTGTTGATTTCCCAAGACCGGATTCACCTGAGGACACACAAATTTAACAAAGTTAAATATAAAAATAGAAAAGGTTATGAATTGAAAGATGTTTCCACTTTGTGGTAAAACACTGAAAACTGAAAAATATTTCATATTTATTTTAAATGAACACCGCAAATGGAAAGCCTCATGTTACAGGCATGCATGCATAGGCTCAACTACAAGCAGACACACATGCATTAAAATACACACGCAGCCTAGAGGGAAGGGGCTGCAGCAGAAAAATAAAGTAGATTCATTGTCTGTGAGGGAAAAGGTCAGGAGCACGTCTGCCAGCAAGAAAAGCTTTCAGATAGAGGGGATAAAACATTTCCTCTTCACCTCCTGCTCACTCTCTCTCTCTCCCACTATCCCCATTCATTCACTCTTCCTTCTTTCCCTTCACTAAACGCTTCCCTTTCAAATAAATCTTACTATTTCTCTCCTTACTGTGCCAACTTTCCATTCTCCGCTCCCATACTGATGTTAGGGGCAGCATTTGCACATTTACACACAGAGTTAACATTTACTTGACAAAGAGCACAGCCAGTCCTAACATACACATTGCATAGGCTCTCACACACACCATGTTGTGATTAATGGCCGAGCATCTGGCTCGTGTCTCATGAAAAGGCTTGGGGGAGTGTTTGGTTGGGTGGAAGGAGGGCCTCTTGTCCTAGCAGGACCCCTGACTGACTCCCACAGCACCATCACGCTGCTTTTCAGCCTTTGAAAATCTGAGGCTGACCCTACCGTGGCAATTTGTGACTAAACACCAAACCAGGGTGGGTACACAGGAGCCTGAGGGCGTAGCATGTTGTTATGTGGCTAATGTTGCTAGCTTTGATTGTAGGCCCATATGCTGGAGAAATGTTGGAGTATGTGATGTTGTGGGGGAGTCAGAATATGAGTAGCAGGTTGGATGTGGGCCAAGTTACTTTTTGTAAAACACTGTAGTGCACCGCAGGCTCAGCTGGCTTTGTTATGGGGCTGCACAATTAATCGCAATATTATGGAAATCGCCATATGGCCAAGTGCAATATCCAAATAAAAGAACCAGTACCAAACTGCAATTTTTATAAAAAGGAAAAATGTTTGAGAAAACAGTATTATCAAGAAGTACTGCAGTGCTGCATAGTTGCTGTGGCCTAAAAAAAGACCTCATCACACTCCAGATGTAAGAAAACATGTTTGGTTTGGTACAAACCACAACACATATCACATCACCACAATTTTATTTTCAGTAAAAATAAAAACTGTAATGCAAAAATGATCATTCCCAATAATCGTATTGCATGTCGCAATCGCAGTTTCCGTCACAATAATCGCAATATGGCTTCTTTTTTTTTTCTTTTTTTTACCATATTGTGCAGCCCTACTTTGTTATTATATAAAATGATTGTGTTATGTCTTTTCAGTAAAGACACAGTGGACCCAAAGTATAATCAACAAACAGCAGTCACCTAGCAGATCGATGGACCTCAAAGGTCACAGAGCTATGATGTTTCCCTTGATGTATCGATAATGTACTTAACTGTGATCCCAAAACCTATGTATGTAGCAGATTTTGTGAACCATTACACTCACTTTCACTGGTCTATTGATTTTTTGTTTGTTTTTTAGAAGTTTAGTCTAAAAAGTCAAAAAAGAAAAAAGAAAAAAAGTGAAAAATGGCAACCAAAAGTTCCCAAGACCCAAAGTGTTTTCAGAATCCGATCCAGATAATTAAAGCTGAATGATGGAGGCTAACTGGGACGGATCTGCCCTCAGGGGGGTTTAGTCTACTGCAGTGACTGAAGCAACCATTCTGCATGAACAATCCAAATCCTCAGTCCAAAGTCCAAAGAGTTTCACACTATAGGAAATTCTCACAAGCTGGAGCGAGCGAGCTTCATTATCAAAATAGTCTATTCGTTTTCTGCCAATCAACAGATTGCTTTAACACTAACCTTTAGTAATGCTTGGCCACCGAGCCCACAGTACCTCTATCAAGCATTTAACTCATTAAACCAGTTTACTCTTACTCATTAGTTATGCTGTTTGCTGTGTGTTTTGCTATGATGTTAAGTATGTTTTTTTATGCAGCAGTTCTCTTGTTTCCAAACAAGTTTCTTTTCCAGGATAAAAAAAACAAAACAACTAACCTTGACCTGGAAGCAACAGTAAGTGAAAGTCTGAGAATCAAAGAAATCAAGCTGTTCTCCACAGCTAATGTATACAGTATTGCCCTCTGTACAGATCACCATACAGCATCTGTGTGCAGCCTAAAAGCAGAAATCTTTCCATTTTAAAATGATGATTGATGATGTTTCTCCAGTAATTTTAGATTGCCCAGCAACTTTCTAGAGATTCAACAGCTGGTGTGCCAGACTGGCATCAGCTAAAATGGTAAATCAAAGACACACACACCTGCTGCAAGGTTTGCAAAGGTTAGGTAATTATTTAGCAGATATCAGGAGCAAAAGAAAGTGTTTTAACACTTATATAAATTAAACCTTAATACTGGTACTTATGCATCCTGAATACCAGTACTAATGCAGGGTCAGTCAAATTCCACTGTAAAGATCTTTTCCTTAAAGCCAGGGTTGTCCTGACTGCATGTTCTCCCAGTGTCTATGTGGGTTTCCTCTCCCTGGGTGCTGTATAACAGCTGCCTTCCGCTCCGAGTACTGGGTTAAAGATGGGTTAAAGTGGGTCTTTACCATTATATAAATGCTGATTAAACATGTATCTGACACATTGAAATAACAGGTGTAGTTTATTGACTTTGACACAACTTCTTTTTTACAAAACAGATGGCCAAAGCAAACAAAAATGAGAGGGTGTGACCTGAATGTTTTGTACATTACTCTTTGCTAATGAAAAAGAGATGGGAGAGGAAGCAGATTTGTTACCACTGGAGCTTAGTTAATTTAGCAAACCTGGGTGTCAGAAAAGACTATATCAGATGTGTATAAGAGACAGCAATTAATCGCAATATTATGGAAATCGCCATATGGCCAAGTGCAATATCCAAATAAAAGAACCAGTACCAAACTGCAATTTTTATAAAAAGGAAAATGTTTGAGAAAACAGTATTATCAAGAAGTACTGCAGTGCTGTATAGTCGCTGTGGCCTAAAAAAAAGACCTCATCACACTCCAGATGTAAGAAAACATGTTTGGTTTGGTACAAACCACAACACATATCACATCACCACAATTTTATTTTCAGTAAAAATAAAAACTGTAATGCAACAATGATCATTCCCAATAATCGTATTTCATGTTGCAATCGCAGTTTCCGTCACAATAATCGCAATATGGCTTCTTTTTTTTTTCTTTTTTTTACCATATTGTGCAGCCCTACTTTGTTATTATATAAAATGATTGTGTTATGTCTTTTCAGTAAAGACACAGTGGACCAAAAGTATAATCAACAAACAGCAGTCACCTAGCAGATCGATGGACCTCAAAGGTCACAGAGCTATGATGTTTCCCTTGATGTATCGATAATGTACTTAACTGTGATCCCAAAACCTATGTATGTAGCAGATTTTGTGAACCATTACACTCACTTTCACTGGTCTATTGTTTTTTTGTTGTTGTTTTTTTTAGAAGTTTAGTCTAAAAAGTCAAAAAAGAAAAAAAAAGTGAAAAATGCCAACCAAAAGTTCCCAAGACCCAAAGTGTTTTCAGAATCCGATCCAGATAATTAAAGCTGAATGATGGAGGCTAACTGGGACGGATCTGCCCTCAGGGGGGTTTAGTCTACTGCAGTGACTGAAGCAACCATTCTGCATGAACAATCCAAATCCTCAGTCCAAAGTCCAAAGAGTTTCACACTATAGGAAATTCTCACAAGCTGGAGCGAGCGAGCTTCATTATCAAAATAGTCTATTCATTTTCTGCCAATCAACAGATTGCTTTAACACTAACCTTTAGTAATGCTTGGCCACCGAGCCCACAATACCTCTATCAAGCATTTAACTCATTAAACCAGTTTACTCTTACTCACTAGTTATGCTGTTTGCTGTGTGTTTTGCTATGATGTTAAGTATGTTTTTTTATGCAGCAGTTCTCTTGTTTCCAAACAAGTTTCTTTTCCAGGATAAAAAAAAAAAACTAACCTTAACCTGGAAGCAACAGTAAGTGAAAGTCTGAGAATCAAAGAAATCAAGCTGTTCTCCACAGCTAAATGTATACAGTATTGCCCTCTGTACAGATCACCATACAGCATAAAGATCTTTTCCTTAAAGCCAGGGTTGTCCTGACTGCATGTTCTCCCAGTGTCTATGTGGGTTTCCTCTCCCTGGGTGCTGTATAACAGCTGCCTTCCGCTCCGAGTACTGGGTTAAAGATGGGTTAAAGTGGGTCTTTACCATTATATAAATGCTGATTAAACATGTATCTGACACATTGAAATAACAGGTGTAGTTTATTGACTTTGACACAACTTCTTTTTTACAAAGCAGATGGCCAAAGCAAACAAAAATGAGAGGGTGTGACCTGAATGTTTTGTACATTACTCTTTGCTAATGAAAAAGAGATGGGAGAGGGAGCAGATTTGTTACCACTGGAGCTTAGTTAATCTAGCAAACCTGGGTGTCAGAAAAGACTATATCGCTCATGCAACCAAACAATTTTTCACATTCTAACTCTAATTTTCACTCTTTAATGCAATTAAATGTTTAGAATTCAAATACTGGCTCTCATAAAGCAGCGCTGCAGCACTCGCAGGCTGAGGTGAACAAAACAGAGCAGAGCAAAGAATGGATGGGATTTTGACTGACTTTATTTTAGCTGATGTGATTCATTAAAATGTGCCTGGATCAGGTTGGGACTTATTCTACCTACTAACTACATTACATTCATTCTATTGACACAAATATTTCTTCTGTTTTCAGCCTCTTCAAATCAGCCACCTGCTGTGGTGGAACATCTGCAGCAAGACCTTTTTCATTCATACTTTCCACAAGACATCTGTGTATTCCATCAGTCCATGTCGATGTGGTGTGTGGATCCCCGGTGGATTCTGGTCTTTACCCCTTCTTAACCCCTCGGTCTGCCCCCTGTGTGTGTTTGCTCAGTTATGGATGATATTCTGTCCCTGTGTGAGTTATGAACAAACATTGTCTCCGTGTCTCCTGCAGTCTCTTCAGACGGACGATGGCCGACTCACCCGTTTGATGGACTGTTTGGAGTTAGAGGTCAAGCACGCGCGCACACAAGAATACACAAAGGCCATTTCATGACGAGATAGCACAGATGTATGAAACCTTCCTCTCCTTTTCAGTGCTGGGTAAATTACTCCCAGCCCTGCGAAGGGTTATCCAAATGTGGAGGGGAGGGACTAAGTGAATGTGTTTAAGTGTGTGTGTCCTTCAGTATGTCTGCTGTTCCTGTTAGCTTTGCTCTCTTGGTAGGTTAGCGTCATTACTGATGCAAACTCAACAAAACAAACAGCAGGAAATGAAGTGAAAAGTCTAACCTGATAGTGACCACACTCTCATGGAGGTTGCAGCTGGATTATCTGCTTTCCCTGACTAAAAAAACAATTATACAGCAAATCCAAGAATCGAACCAGGGACAATGCAGAGGAGTCAGCCCACTCCACAAACCATCCAGACACCCCATAATCAGACAATCTTTTTTAGGTATTCGTCTTTCCTTCATCAAATTATAACACTTACTACTTCTGTATAGCCAACACTCAGCCAGTCATGGCTAATGGCACACAGATTCATCATGAGCTATTTTACTACAGATGCTGTCCAACTATATGAGCTATCGTGTTCCGATACGTTTTCACAAACATGATTGAAACTTATTTCTAGGAGGACTACACACACCACCTGTTTTAGGGCAGACTGCGCCTCATCCTTACAGTGTTAACATATATCTTCCTGACATTTCTAAGTATCATCTGTGTGAACCTCACCATATTTCTTCACCTTTGTGAAAGCAGGGTCCCAGAGCCATATCAGGACAAGAAAGTCGTGGGTCAAAGTTTTCAGTTTCTGTTCCTGACAGGCTCTGCCTGTGGTTTTGCTGAACTGAGCTAGCCTAGTCTTGTCTGTGGAGCAGATGTGATACTGACATCAGTCATCCCAGAAGTCCAGTCAGAAGTCTAAAACAACACCCTCAGCTACAGGTCCTTCGCCCTGATCAAACACTGGACAGAGCTCACCTAAATGTCCCCTTGACCAAACATCTCAGTGGATCTTCAGCAAATACCATGTTGGCTGTCCCAACTGAACTAAACAGGTTTCACAAACACTGTTATCTTCGGCACAAACACAGCAGTGAAGAGTTGTGAGCCAATCTCCAGATCTATTTCTGCCCACCATGTAACCTATCCAGGGTTCTATTGGTATTGGCTTTTCATGTCAATGTCATTATGTTTAAATCAAAGTTGCTAATAGGTGACATCTGGGAAAACTGTCTATTGTACTTAAATAGAGAAAATGTCACACCAAACTCCCTTTAAAATATGACTATTTGCTGTTTGCTTGTTGACTAAGGTTTATCCCTGATATAAAATTACTTAACTCAAATAAGGAATCGTCCGGATTCAACAAGACACAAATACCAAGCAGCATTTTGATCTGCATTTGTGGGAACAGGAAAACGTAATCTATAAGTTATTTTACCAAATTAAATGCAATAAACTGTGAATGGCTGGTTATTCATGGCTGTACAGCTGAAGTGGAGGATTTGCAGCTATAGATGATATGTTAGTTTCTCTGACAGAGAAGCCCACAGTGTGACGGATGCTTCACTCAGTCACTGCAGTAGTCTAAACTCCCCTGAGGGCAGGTCCGTCCCAATTAGCCTCCCTCGTTCAGCTTTAATTAAATATTGGTTCCACATGACAAGTGGAAGCGTAGTGCCAGCTCTCTGTAAATAGACTAATGACCTGAACGTCAGTGATGGATGGCTGACCCTTCTGGCTCATCCCTGCTGTTTCTCTTCCTCTCTCCCTCAGTGAGCCATCAGTCCATCTCGCCATTGCTCTGTCACTCAGCCTCCAACCACATTCCCTTTTGTCCTATTTCTCTTCTCCGTCTCTGCTTGTACTTAAACTCTTTCATTGTTAATACAGTGATTTTTTATCTCCCACATTAACAGATGGGAGTCTTTGCACACTTCTTCATATTCATATAGTTGTTTTTTGTGAACTCTAGTTTTATCTGTGACACCTGATCAAATTCTAACAAAATTTCTCACTCTCACTCCTGTGATCTTTAGTTTCAATACAGGCTGGTCAAAGATGGTGCAACACATACCATTAACAACACTACTTTCTGCTGAAGTGAGAAAGACTGGTTTCCAGTGCAACGGACCTTACTACTGACATGAACTGCAACATAAACTAACAACATAAAGACAGAGGCATTCCTCTGAGGGACTTTTAAATTCTACTTACTGATATATTTAATAATAGTTATGATTGCTTCAATTAGTGTGCCTTTGAGTTATGTAAATTATTCTTTGGTTTCTTTTGCAAAAGAAAGCTTGAACTCAATGAGACTTCTTGCATATGTGCAGTAACACACTGCACAATTTACGTCAGACTGCATATTAAATATGAAAGTGTTGAAAGAACTATAGCAAGCTGGACTGGAGGGACAGAAAAACAAACATACAAATGGCCACAGTGGGCTTCCCATGGGATTCCTGACATTCCTCCGTCTTTTTCTCTCATTCTGTCGTCCCCCTCTTTTTCAGCCCTGAGGCAGCAGCTGGCCCCCTCACATCCTGACAGGCCTACTAACTAGCACCCAACACAAACACACACACACACACACACACACACACACAATCACACACACACACACACACACACACACACACACAACACATCTAACAGGCATGTGTGAGGCCTGAACCAGAAAGTGTGAAATGAGACATCTGGGGAACATACAGGCATGAAGAAGAGAACAGCAGAGTCAGACAGACAGGCGGTGCATGTGAGAGAAGTTGTGTTTGCTGAACAAGATAATTCTCCATTGTTAAGACTAAATGAGACCGGCTGCAATAGGGGGCAAAGGTCAGGGTTTTGGCAAAGATAAGGATCTGCAAGGCCAGCAGTGTCTATGGAAGAGTCAGAATCCAACCTAAACTGTGTCAGCACTCCACCGGACAGCAGCGGTCCACATGGGCTGGCTACAGGAGCCTTGGAGGGACACAACCCACTTCCTTCTGGTTTTTTAAAATTAGAAAGTGAGTGTTCTGCTGCGATTTGCCGAGCCTGAGACTAAATCTGACAGAATCGGCACGTGCTGGGTCAAAGCAGACATGTGCATCTCAAAATAGAGACGCAGAGAACCGGAGCAGAGCAAAGAGAAAGAATGAGAAAGGAGAGGGAGAGACTTGCCTGCAGTGGTTTGACAGAGCATGCATGAACATGCACATGTGCACGACCCCATCCACACACACACACACACGGTGATGAGTGTTGTGCCCGGAGGCAATGCAGAGTCTTTGAGAAGTAGGTTTGTAAACAGGCTGCTGTCCAGCAATAATGACGAGGTCTGTCCTCCCATAACACGAACAGCTTAATAAACAGTTAACTGACCACAGATCTAGTACAGAGATGAGACTGGAGAATACGGAGCTAAAGATTTTGACATCATTCTGTGACTTTCAGCTGACCTGCGCAGAAGTTTCTGGGTAGCATAAGGTATTTTTAGAGCCCTGAGACTTTTCTCAGCACTGTTTCTGTGCCCTCTGTTGAATATCGAACAGTCGAAGAATGACAGGTAAGGATCAAAGAGGTTTCTATCTAATCAAAGATCTATCTGATGAAAACTATAAAGGAGGCCCAAAATTTAGTGCATGAACATTGCATGATGTCCCAGTGCAAAAGTGGGAATCAAGGAGCTGTGAGTCTGAAATGATGAAATGGAGAC
>JAJHUR010117874.1:1171-11406 GCA_027495735.1 Lutjanus campechanus | reverse complement strand
ACACAAAGTAGGTCCTGGCGGTGTTAAAACAGTGATGGAGGAGGGCAAAACAACATCAACAGCCAAATGGGCTTCTCCACCCCACACCTGTCCCCTCTTAAAGTCTGACTGGGTGGGAACAGCAGCTCCCAGAAGCCACTTCTCCTCCAGTGCTCCACTGGTCCTCAAGCTGTCACTCCTGATTTGTGGATTGCTGAGTATTACATGTGATAAGTCAGCCTATTCTGGAGCACGAGTGCATGGGGAGCAATGTGAAGGGGTCAGTGCACCTCGCACACCCTTCTGCGCTCCATCAAACGCCCAGCGTGGAGCCTCCCTGTATTCTCAGACAGCCCACTCAGCCCACAGGGATAGGGGGTCCAGGGGAGTGAGCTCAGCTCTGTAGGTGGGGGTCACTCCACCACATAAAGGGGTTGAAAGTGGGGCAGACCGGTTGGAAGACCTGCTCTGAGTGAAATTAACTCTTCACTTCCCCTCCTTTTTCTACCCCTCCCCTCTCTTAGTTAGAATTTTAACTGCAGAAACCATCTGTCATCGCACACATAGTTACAGCATGATTAATATTGCCGGAGAAATCGTTCTGTCAGCACCTCGATCATTCTGCAAAACCACAATGTTTGTTGCAACTGGAAGGAGAAACAGTCACATGCAAGCAGAAGAATACATTTCAAAAGCTGCATGAAAGGAGCACTCCACTGATTTCTCATATTAAGATAGCTTCAGTATTAAATGTCAGACGAAAATCAAGAAAATGGATTTGTGGTTGACGAATAGCTGTAATACCACTGATCACACCGAGAAAAACAGTGAAGAAAACAAAAACAAAGAAAACAGTCAGTATCAGGAAGAATACAGACACTGTACAGATTGTAAAGCCCCCTGAGGTAAATTGTGATTTGTAATTTCAGACTATATTGTATAACTAAAATTTGAATTGACGTGAATTTATTTCGTAGCTCTTGGCCTGATAATGTCAGCTGTGCTAATTTGGTGTGGATTTGAACGGAGAGCCGGTGCAACAAACTGGGGCATCCTATTCAATAGTTAAGGGAATTTACCAGGCAGGGAAAGTCTAATGAAATATGCTGTTGAATTGTTGAAGGAGCCAGTGATTTTTTTCAAGCTTGACTAGCTATCACTCTTCTCCTTTTCCATCACAGGTGGTTTTGTTGTTTTTGGTGCTTTTGAGACTGGGTTTGTGAATTTTACCTGATTTATCCTGTTATTGTAATTCATACTCATTAAAAAAACAAAAGAAAAGTCAACTGCTGGTCTTGAAGAATCTCAGTCTCCAACTGATGATTCAAATCTTAAACTTTCAGGAGGCAGCCCAAATGGAACATTTACAAGAGCAAATGAACTCAAATTACAGGCCTTAGCAGTACACATACAGTATCTTTAACTAGTGCTGTACTTGAACTAAGAGTTAGGCACAGTCTCTAGCAAAGTGACATGGTGGTGAGATTAGCAAGGAGGAAAGTGTAAATCAGACTATTAAATAAAGTAGTATGATTGTGCAATTATATGTAGAATTGTCTGTAATAATATCAAGATATGGTGTACTACATAATGCAGTTTATCAATATAATAATAAAATAAACGTTCCCATGCTAGTTCTGCTCCATGTTACAAAAGATATCTGTGTTTCTTAAAACTTAATGAGAGCAAGCAAATCTTTGTATAGCTGGATTATGAAGATGGTGTCCCAATTTCTCGACTCTTGCACCCCAATTGGACCATCTGGGGCAGACAGCTGTGTTGCCACGGTAATAAACTGCTTTCCAGGATTCTATGACAGCCGTTTTAACACTGAGCTGCTGAAAATCCTCCTAATTTCACAGAGCTGAGGGTCAGTTTGGCCCCGGCTGGAACATCGCTCATGATACGCATTCCATCTCTGCCCAAAGTAATTTCATCATCTGTGTTCTGCCACGGCTTTTTGTTTCACAGGTTAGCGGTGATTTTTCACAGTCATCCATCCCGTTCCTCTCGCTGCGCGATGAAAGGTGTGTTTGCTCCCTTAAAGTCCTTTTCTGAAATAAAAAACGTGGCTCGTTTTCATGGTGCGTTGTAGCACTAGTGCTAGTATTATTGTAAAGTGTCTATTTCATAAGAAAATGTTGGCCTCGTGAAATGGAGACAGATTATTACAAACAACCAAGCTGCATTAATTGATGCCTGACTGCTGGAAGGCAGAGTGTGGGGGATGCAGAGTCTGCAAAACAAATTGAAAATAATCTCACAGCTAAACTACTCCCCACACCTCCTTCCAGTCGCTCCCAAATCAAAACCAAACACCCACTCTGCTCTGAGGTCTAAGCTAGAAGTGGAGTACTGTTGATGAAAATATAATGCCAGCAGGAAGGTTATCTTTACATGTTCCACCATGACAAGTGAAGAGCTACTTTATTTATTAAAATCTACATTGTGTGCAATAATTTGTGGCTGTGTTTGTGTGGGTGGAGATACATTTCTCCACCCACACATTTCACAGATTACATTCAATGAGAAAAGGCAATATGTTTTCTCAGATAGTGTTTAGAGTGCTGACGGTCTCTGTGTAGCAGCTCCTCACAGGATGTTTTCTGTTTTTGTAGCAGCACTCTGCCAAAAAAAAGTGATATCTGTCAACACAGCGCTGCACAGGTATTATAACAATTATTTGAATCTCTTGGTTTTGTCGGATGGACCTCGAGTTTCTTAAGTTGGAGGAGGACTTGTTTGGGTCAGAACAGATGAGGTGCAATCAGGAGCACAAAAACTTGAAGAGCTTAATTGTTATTTGTATTATTGATTTCATATACTTCTAATTTATTTTTAAGTTTTTTCATTAATCTGTACTAATTTCTGTCTTTGTGCAGCTTTAACACCCAAATTTCTCATCTTATCTGTTTGTCATCTTAATGGATAATTTGATTAGTCCACAATCCAAGGCTATTCAATTGCTTAAAAAAAAAGAAAAAAGATTTAAACTATTACTCAATTAACAGTTGTTGGTACTACTTTACAGTAAGACTACCCTTATAAATAATCTATATATGGTTTATAATTAGGCTATTGATTAGGTTGTAAAGATGTTATAAACGTGTTATAAGACAGTTTTCATGCACTGATATGGGCTCACTATTTGGCAAGATCCAATTAGTGCTACTACTTATTTACGACTAATCAATCTTACTAATGAATTACTAACCTTTATAACTGGCAAAAGGAGCATAAGTAAAGTGCAAAACAGTGCATGCTGAAAATCAAAGTAAACAATATTGCCAAAGCCTTATTGTATGAATCTGATGATTTGATGTGTTAATGCTAATGCTAATGCTAATGCTAAAGGAAACTTTTCAACTATTAAGATATGCTGACAGTGCTTAAATGCTGGTAACTAATTAACAAAGGTGTACATGCTGCTGATGGAGAAGACAAAGTAAGCAATGAGATCTGAAGCTTAACAGTACAGATAAATGTGGTCTCACTATTTAGCAAGCAACAGGTCACTGCAGTCCTTTTAATATATTGTGTTGTAGTATCTTATTAATGATTTATAGTGTTTACAGTCTAGTTAATGACCTTATTTAACATTTATAAATCATTCATGAGGATAGTCTTAAGTGGCACCAACTTGTTCAAATATAAAAGGAACACAATGGGAAAGGGAGTGCAAGGGAAGTCTGATGTGTCCCACTTAACTTACTGGAGAGTATGAATCCATGTCCAGTCTAGACGCCCATGTTCCCACAAGATATCAGACAATATATCTATAACCACCACTGTGATACATATAATGTCAATATATTGTGAGATCCCTGCAGAGCTCCAGCAGAGTCTCAGCCCTCAAGGCGAAGAAAGACCCTGATGAATATTCAAGATTCACACAATAGCAGAGCCAAATCACTCTGCTGAGATTGACGCTTTGAAGTCCCAAAGAATGCTGAGGGGGAAGAAAAACGTCATTCATAAGGAGTGAAAAGGCTGTCACAGCAAGATTTCACTTCCCTCTGCCTGTCACGCTGTCTCATTCTCTCACTCTGTCTGTCTCCTTCTTTCATGATGTGACGACGTAGTGAGATATTGAGAAACACTGAAACATGATCACTTCAGTTGGATCATTTTTTTTCTGCCAATATTCATGTTGTTAGCCAGTGGCATCTGGAAATATGCAGGAAAACCAGCAGTGCTATCAGTTTTGAAGAATTATGTTATGACTGCGCATCATTGATTTGAAAATGAAGAAAAGATCATGCATCACTGTTCTGTGTGACTCATAACTCATAAATTTGTGTTCCAAGCAACAAGGAGGGAACATGATGTATCCACATACTTGACTTTACAACATTCAGACATGCTAAAAGATGCACAGAGTGCAGGTAATAATTATGTTTGTTGCAACAGCACAGTTTCTGTGAAGGCGTCTACATCAGGTAGTAAATGTCAAAACTTTTGTGATCCTCATAAACATTTCACTTAACACTGCTTCAAACTAATCAAGCAACAAAACCCAGACATAACATGTTAAACTGCAGTTTGTCACATTGCATTGAGAAATATAATCTGATGAAATGATAAAAAATGTCTTTTTTCTTTGTTAATCCAGTGAATTGAACACCTGACAAATGAAAGTACTTCATCACATTGATGCAAAAATCCTGTAAATCCAATAATGTCTTAAAGTAATCCAGCCCACAACCTGAGACATTACAAGGGATTAACAAACCTCTACCAGTAGACAAATCCTCTCACAATATGCATCAATCCATCCTCCACTGGCTCCCTCTGCCATGCCGGATTCAATTCATACTCTGGCTCCCTCTGCTCACTTATAAAGCCCACCATATTCCACCAGAGGCCAGCTCCTACCTAACCAACCGTCTCCAGCACCACACTCCTTCCAGCGTGTTAAACACATTACATGGACACTGAATCTTGGTTAAATCAACAATGCTTAAAATATGGGCCATAAAAAAGAGGAGGTTGGGGTTCTACTAGCTGCAGTGGCAAATGACGTGAGCGTGAGTGTATGAGCAGAATAACCTGTCAGGTTACAGAGTGCTGCAGGAATGAGTCGTGAAACCCATTAGCATATTAGCACTTCCGGTTCCCTCGTCTCAAAGTCAAAGGTTTTTTTTGAATGAGTTTTTGGTTGAATGTCTGAAACAAGGTCTGTGGTTAACACAAGCTTAATAGATTTTTAATTTTTGTTCAGTGACATAAAATACAGTCAATACATCACCCCACTCATGACTTCTGAAGCTTTTACATGTCTTAAAATTGTGGCTGCTAACAACAGATTACAGACATAAAATGTCATCAGATTGAACACTAATCACCGAGTGGTGGTGACGCTGAGTCATTCAACTGTAGTGTATTTTATTTTTAGCCTAATGTTGTTGTTTTTTTGCTCCTGGGGGTTGTCAGTTACACTGAAAGAATCATAATTATGAGCTGATTATGGAGCTTAACAAAACATCATTCAGTCAGTATCATAAACTTTTTTTTCTAACATTATGCTCTCTTATGCAAAGCATCTTTAAGTATCTATAAATGCACAATATACACACTTACAAAACCCAGACCACATATATACACCACCACCACCATCAGCTTGGCTGAGTATCTGCCCCAATATTCAGCATGTTTACAATTATCACAATTGGGGTTTTGTTTATCCGAATGTCAATAAATTTAATTAGTTGAAAAATGTGCTACTTTGACTTGGATGCAACCGCCTCTCCCTGTCTGTAGTCTCGCTCAATGCACAGCCTACAATACTATCTGACTGTTAATTAGAGTATGTTATATACTCCTGGGTAGCTTAATCGATAGTACATCATAATTGTTTTTGATAGGTTATTTGCATTAATAATCAATCATTTGAATCTGAAAGTAACTAACTAAAGTCATCAAATAGCCTAGTGGAGTAAAAAGTATAGTATTTGCCTCCAAAAGGTAGTGGAGTGGAAGTATAAAGTGGCAAAAAATGGTTAGTCTAAATTTTGACATGAGTGACTGCAAATGTATTTCGGTTCCAACTATCAGTCATTAGTCTCCTTGATTTCTAATACCCTATATCGGTATTGATTCTGAAAAAAAATCTCTAGCTCAAACCAGAAGTTGAACCAGTTTAATTCGTAACTTGAAGCTACCTTGAGGGGACTGGGGAACTTTCTGGGTAAGGCAGTAGGTCCATCCCTCATGGGCCTACAGTCTGCAGCATTAATACTGTAAGCTGCAAACACTGCCATTGTAAACTGATTTGGTGTGGCTCAGACTGATAAATATAACATTTCTCAGAGCACTACACAGGCTTTGTTTCTTTTTACGTGCTCACAAAAATGTCTCAAACTGCGTTATGGTTATTTTTCAGAAGATCAGACAGACTCATTGCTTTGCAAATCACTGAGACAACAGGGTATTAGATTTTATATTGTAATTACACAGCAGTTATGCGGACTGTTTTGAAAGACAGCAGAGTTTGCTAGTCATTTATTTTTTATTTGTTTCATCTGTAAGACAATATGCTACTTCTAACAACGTGCAGATACAGTGTTGTACATTTTTTTACATGATCCTGCTCTGTTGTTACAAGTTTGCTGAAATAACCCTGAAGTGATTCTTTGATTCCACTGAGTACTGTACTGAATAACTACAGCTGTGGTAAATCACAACAAAGTGGAAGCTAAAATATCAGGTTAGCTGCCAAGAACCTGATCAGATTTCCTCATAAAATATCCACTTCTTTTTTCCCCCAATCGTGTAGCTTCTTCATGAGAGCCTTATCAAATACCTTTGAAGGACAATATTGTAATCTCTTTATATTTGACTACTAACACTGAAGCTACCTGAAAGGCTGCCATTACAACAATGCACAACAAGGCCCTTTCTGTGGACCAACTGGTGGCTGCACCTGAAACACACCTGTGGCTCAGGTTTCACAGTGGTTACAACACAGCCGCACAACCTTACAGATGGATTCCGTGTAAAGAAAGTGTCTTTCTGGCTCTGAAGGTGACGTTAAGAAAGTGTTCTGTGATTTTCCACGGCTGGGGCAATGACGCACACCGGCCAAGAACAGCAGAATGAAATCCTTCCCCTCTCAGTCTCAGTCTCTGTACCACTGGAGGTCACTGGGCCAGGTCTTACTGGATCTCTCCTGTGTAAGCCTCCTTGTTTTTGTCGGCAGGCCTGGCTGCCAGGGAGCTGTACTTAAGTTAATTCCCTCGCAGCTCCATTCCCATTCATTTTCTGGCCACTTGATCACTCTACTCTGGCATCTTACATAATAGTAATGTACTCACATTGCACACATACACCAACCAAAGGCAACATTTTGTTGAAATAACACTGTGCAGCAGCGTGTAAACATATAATTAATCATTCTACATTGCTGCACTGACAAAGAAAAAAATTTGGAGGGAAAAAAGCATGTAAGCAATGTTTTTTAGCATTGACATAGGCTAATGTACTGTGCTGTACAACACAGGACTATACTAAATAGTTCAAAGATTTGCTCATAACATTCATATTCAAATGCTGCAAAGCTTTTTTTGCATGCATATTCTGCTTAAACTCAGTGTTTCTGAACAGTTGCAGATAAGGATTAGGCCACTTTATGATATGTCAGACAGAATCATAACAGAGACAAAAAAGTGACGAACGAGAAGGGGAAAAAATGCAGTGCGTTGTCAGATTCAGATAGTATCAGGCATTGCGGAGAAATCACCACTTATCTCATTCATTTTGAACGGGGGTAGTCTGTTAGGGCTGTGACGGTGGGTGCTGTAGGGGATGCTGACAAAAAAAATGCAGCAGCATGCAGCAGAAAAGTTGAAACAAAGTCAACTGTTGGAGAAACGCAACCTGATGACACGCTGTGGTGGCCAGTCACTTAAGTCGGCAATCAGACTGCTCCACAGTCACTCTGAAATATCTCTTAAAACTTGGGCCTCCAGCTTCAACATCTGTGTACAGGTTAAGCTGCACACTAGCAACACCAAGAAGCTTCCTTTGTTTTTTGTCCATTTGTTAGAGAAAGACAGAGAGACAACCCAGCTATGGTCATGCAAGGTAGAGACTGAATGGGGAGAGGGACTGATGGCAACAACAAAACCAGTGAAACAGACAAAATCTTTTTTCTTGATTGTTTCACAGTGGTTATGTTCTAAGCACAAATAAACATCCCACACAGCACTGCACAAACCTGTGGCTAATCGCCACAATGCATATTTATGTCTGAATACAGCCTTATGGTCACCCCGTCTTCTATGTCCTCTTCTCTGTTTGACCGAGACAGACAAACACACACTCACAGTGTACAGCAGGTACAGCAGACAGTCAACCAGGCGAAGTGAACTTAACATTTTATTTGAGGTGCTGACAACTCAAGTACAAAGTAGAGAAATTAGAAAAAGCAGAAAAGCAACATTTCCACCTATTTCGTCCACCATTGCTGTTTTACACAACCACTGCATGTTTGATAAGCAAATAGCAAGTGTTAGAAATTGTCAAGATATTGTTGTCATGGAAGCAAAACCCATGCAGTGTTTTTTTCTCTTACCACACTTCATCCAAACACTCTGACAGAACTTTTCTGCCAGAGAAAAACAATATACACAAACCCTAAACATATTTAATGCAATTAATCAATTTATTCAAACTGAGGATTTTGTTCAAAGATTTTTTTTAATCGAATATGATGACAGACATTCTGAGCATCATTCGAAAACCTCAACCTCCGTGTGATGCAGAGCTAATAACAACAGTCACTTCCAGGTAGACAACTGGCAACATGAACACAAACACAGAATAAGATGGAAAATCAGTTCAGGCACAGGCAAAGTGTGCGGTCGTCAAGGACAAGGTTTGATAATAAGAACAGGCAGCAATAAAATTTTAAAAAGTTCAAACCCTCCATAGCAACTTGGTGAATCAGAATATTCCACTAAATAAGGATTACACACCGTCATTTCTGAGTAATGGAAAAAAAGGAACAGGTGCTCACAATTCAAAGTGAAAAATTAGAGGAGATTTTCTTAACGTGGCCTTTGTGCAGCAGGAATTGTGGAAACCGAGGCTCTTCTTGCCAAGTCAACCAGGAGCATTTAATGAAGGGATTGTTGCCGAGTGTCTGCTGGGCTGCGTCGGGCAGACACTGCAAACCAAAGGGTCTAATTAAGGGGTTCCTCTGACGGTCAGACAAAGCAGACAGCAGGGGTCAAGACGCTGGCCCACAAACTGGCTGTGACCCTCACACCTGCCTGGTTGCATTATACTGCAACATGTCTGTGCGCAGTGGACACACTCACACCGACACATCATTACTGAGCTGGGGCCTTACCACACACACTGACACTGAAACAGGGAAAGAGACAGAGAGAGACAAGTGGACGTATATGCAAGTGATCATGCCGGGATGTGAGATGATGCCTATTTGAATACATGCAGTAAGAAAAATGTGATTTTAAGTCATACTGTATGTCAGTGCATTTCATCCATTTAAAAAGGCCCACCTAAATAAAATCAATATCAGTTTACGTGTACACTGTTCACAATATTTTCACCACTTTACCTTGGCATCTGACAGCCTTTTCTGACAGGAAACCACCAACAAACTCCACAACCGAACATGAGAGTTGTTGGTCTACTGCTGCCTCAAGCTGTTAGTTTGTATAATTGTGTGATTTTGTGTTTTAAGATGGTAGTTCTGATTCACTAAAGTCACACAAACAAGCTCACAGATTGAGGCAGGGGCAGACAAGCAACTTTTGTGTTCTGTGAAGTGAAGTAAAATGACTGATTATGGAGTTTGGTTGGTTTGGAGAGAGTGAGATTTGGCTCATATAACAGAGGTTTCTCATCAGTCTGAAGGCCAAGTGAAGCAGTGAAAATATTCTAAACATAGCACACACTTAAACTGATATAGATTTGTTCAGGCAAACCTTTTTTAAATTGACAAAATACCTTTTGTCATTGACCCTGTCCACACCTGTACGTTGCTTGGCCTCCTACACTGGGACTCCTCTCTGCTTCTCCAAACTGGGAGCGTGTCCTTCAGCATCTACTGTCACTAATACACTGACTATAGATAAGAAACTTATGAGACCCCACTTCAGATAAATCATACTATCCCTTTAAAATCTGTATGGACACATGCACAAAAAAGAAATTTAAAGGAGAGCTATACAACCTTTTAAATTTCTTATTTTTCCTAAAGCACATTCATGGAGAGAAGTGTTTTGACT
>JAJHUR010117872.1:935-13574 GCA_027495735.1 Lutjanus campechanus | reverse complement strand
AGATTCACAGACCAGACTGCTTGGACTCAATTTAGATCAAAGGTACAAACCCCAATCCCCCAAAAAAGTTGGGAAGTTGGGTAAAATGCAAAATAAATAAATAAATAAATGTAATGATTTGCATATACTTTTCGACCTCCATTCAAATTAATCAAGTACAAAGACAAAAACTGCTGTTTTTCCTATATATACACATAATGATGCCTGTAACACGTTCCAAAAAAGTCGTGACAGAGGCATGTTTACCACTGTCTGACATCACGTTTTCTTTTAACAACACTCAGTAAGCGTGTGAGAACTGAAGACACTAATTGTTGAGGTTTTGAAAGTGAAATTCTTTCTCATTCTCGCTCGATATATGACTGCAGGTGCTCAACAGTCCGGGGTCTCTGTCGTATTGTGTGTTATGTGTTGTGTGCATTATGCACCACGCGTTTTCAAATGGATCACAGGTCTGGACTGCAGACAAGCTGGTCAAGTACCTGAAGTCTTTTACTACAAAGCAACGCTGTCGCAACACATGCAGAAGGTGTCTTGGCATCATCCTGCTGAAATAAGCAGGGACGTCCCTGAAAAAGACGTCGTCTGGATGGCAGCATATGCTGCTCCAAAACCTGCATGTACCTTTCAGCATCAATGGGGCATCCACAGATGTGATGGTTGAAGCATTTAGTGAGTTGTTGTCATGTTTTGGATGCAAGTGTGTCAGGTTTGTATTGCACAGTGCAAAGGGGCGCATTTAAAGTACGATTTGGCGATTGTTGACTGTGATTAATGGCTTCAAATGGCTCTTAATACACACAGTTTCTGACAGTGTTTGACATCATAAATTAATAAATTCTGCTCAATTTTAGTGAGCAGAATTTAAGCAGAATTGAGCAGTGAGTGTTTTCTTAATGTTAGACTGGTCGACTCGTCTAAATTAAATTTTGCGTTTAATTGACAGGGAAATGAGTCGCCAGGAACATTCCTACATGATACTGTCACCTGTTACGACTGACCTGTTAACCTGTCAAATATTCACAAACAGTGTGTTTTTTGAGGATGCCACAACTTTCCCAGTCTTTTGTTGCCCCTGTCCAAACTTTTTAGGAACGTGCTTAGTGTATTTACAATATGCTTTGCAGTTTGAACATTAAATATCTTGTCTATCAATCTGCAAATCACTGCATTCCCAACTCTTTTGGAACTGGGATTTGTGAAAGAAAAAAGTGCCAAAGCGTTACTTACATTCCTGCTTAAATGTGAAATACTCTGTTAAATGTCTACATTCATGATTCCCGCGCAGCAAAAACAGTGTTTTGGGGTAAAGGATCTTTAAGGCCCACAAGTACAGCACACACTGAAAAAGAGAAGAAGAAGAAAAAAGGAGAAAAAAAAAAAGGATTAGCGTGGCATCTAGAAACAACACTGGAAAACATAAACCATCGAGTCAGACTTTGTCAATTTCACAGGGTGGAATAATACAAGCAATTCTGCTTATAATGAAACATTCATGTAGTACATTTTGTGGCACATTTCAGGCTCGCTGCTGGCAGAGATGACAAACCTTCAGAGGAGCCATCACAGGGCACGGCACACTCCATTAAAATATGTTTTATTAATAAAAGTATAATGTCTCAGGCGATGAGACGGCAGGAAATATATATCTGAGTAAATTCCAACCAGCAAAGTCCCATCTTAAATACATGTACTTTGCTTCATATTAAAAAAATCTCTCAGTACATAACCCTAAGCTACACCGTGACATTTGCTTTCCAGGCTACATTTGAAGTTATTACAAAAGCCTATTACCACGCCAATATCTGCAGCCTGATTTGATCTACGCTCAAAGAAAAGCTATTAATAAACACAGCTTCAGTTGGGCACATGGTGTGTGTCACACTTGATTAGGCCCTCGTGAGGACAGAAAAAAAATAAATAAATACAAACACATACTCACTTCAATACTGAAATACCCTCTGTCAACGTAGTCCCCCAGGAAAAGGTAGCGTGTGGATGCTGGTGATCCTCCTACTTCAAACAGCTTCATCAGGTCAAAGAACTGCCCATGGATGTCTCCACACACTGAAAGAAAAAAAGGCAGAGAGAGATGAACAAAAACACGTCAGGATAACGGCTATTTTTACAGCTGAGAAATATCAGATGAAAGCCTCTGTAACACCAGGACAGGCTATTTGCTTATTTCCATCATTTTCTATGAAATGTGAATGATGATGTAAACCTGGAGGCTGTGCAGCATCATGGACATCTTAAAATCTTCTTTAGCGGATATTCATAATAACAGAGGCAACATTTTTATCCAGCAGTGTACTATAAAATATTTGTTTTTGGTTTATTTTTGAAATTTATTTGAATAAACTGCTGATTTGTAACTGAAAAAGGCATCGTTACACTGTAGACGGACAGCTGATCCTTGGCAGCTCCGCAGCCCACGCTTACTTCAGGAAATTATGCACACAATGGAACAGAACAGAACACGAGAGACAATGCTGGTTTGTACCAAAAGAGTCTATCCCAAAATCAAAAAAAACGTTTAATAAAACGGGAAGTTTAATCCGAATCCGTTCCATTCAGAGAAAACGGGAATGTGAGGGCAGTAATTTATTTTAATAATTTACATTCATACCTTATCAGTGCAAAACTCTGAAGTATATATAAAGGAAAAAACTTTTACTTTTACACTTCACCTACAGATGAACAGATTTATAAGTTGAGGCCAAAACTGGCCACACTTTGGGGAGTTAAACAGATCTTTTATTGTCATGTTTTTTTCCCCTTTCCCCCCCGACTGTCGTAAAAAAAGGTCGACTGTTCTCCAAACCATTTTTTTTTTGCTTTAAAACTTAGATATCTTACTGGATTGACTCCCAACATGTTAATACACATCTTTGCTTAGATAAATCCCCCCTTTTAGAATGTCAAATAGTTACTGGAAATTTTATAGCATGCATTCTGCTTTTTTTAAAAAAAAGGATAATGAGAAGAGAAAAATTTGGGTAATGCTTTCTGTATACTGTACTTTCTGTATATCACCGAATAAGATCTGTCACTAACTTAAACACTCGTCTACAGGCCTGATCAGTATTAATACTTAAGTGCACACTGCCTTCTTTATAATGTAAATATGAAAAGGAATAATAAGAACTCTTAAAATTAAATAAATTAAATAAAAAAATTATAATCTAATTTGTATTTTTGTCTGGCAGGTTTTTATCAGTTTTCTTGGCTTACTTCAGGAAATGCACACAACAAAACAAAACATAGAAACAATGCTGGTTTGTACCGAGGAAGCTAAAAGAAGTTTCCTTGTTTGTGCCAAAGGGGTTTTTCCCCACAACTCAAAAACATTTACTAAACTGGGGAGATTAATCTGATTTATTTTCTATTTATAGAAAATGGGAACATAACAGAAATTCATTTATGGAAGGAGATACATTTAACATACGGTTAACATACGGGTTTGTAAAATACTCGATGCTGGTTGGTCAGTGACAGCATTCTAAGGTCTGGTATTTATGAAGAGCAGACCGTTGCTATGGAAGCAGCTCTGATCATAGACTCTGGAGGGGCAATAAAATAATTTTTAAATCATTATAGTATTTAAAAATTCTGAAAGTTTACGTTTCAGTGCCTTGACACAATTTTGGACAATAAAGTTTATTCTCAAACGGTAAAATATCTGCCACCAACATACTTTTGTAACAACTTTTGAGGGATTTATGTGTAATCTAACCTCTGTGTCTTATATTCTGTGTCAAGAAAATTGGCCAATAAATCAATATCGGAATATTTTTTACTACCTAATGTTGGTATCCACCCCAAAAATCAAATATCATTCAGGCCCTAACTTGCGTGTCGTGAATCACATCACAAAACAAGACCCGTCAAACTTGTTGTTGTCACTGCAGGCACAAGCAGCACGAACTGTTAATACTTGGCTGCACACTGTTTTCTTTATAGAGCAGTTGTCCAATATGGAAAGGAATCACAAGAATTGGCTTCAGTGTGCATTTCCACCACATCCTCTTTCAGCCTCTTTATAACCTTGAGGTGTTTCTACTGGCTAGTGCGACTTAATTTGAGCACACCTATTCTTGCCAAACACATTAAAAACACCTCACTGGCTGAAACCTCTGGAAAGCTTTCAGTTGTGTCCATTTCTAAACTGTGAACTAACACTGCAAATCTGGCTCATCATAGCAATTGCAAACAAAGAATCGAGTCCCGGTAGATTCACTTGACTTACTTCAATCTAGTGTCATATCAGAACCTCTGTGCACTTTACTAACAGCAGCCGGTTGTTAAATAGAGTCAGGGGAGCCAAACCATCCACGTCAGAAATCAGGAAGTGCAAATCACTCAACCTGGATTGGTTTACCCATCACCCTGCGTGGCCCTGTACTCTATTACTCTCTGGGGAGACGAGAGGAGCAGAGGCCACAGGAGATGTGCTCCTTAGCAGCCGCTGACGGACAGGGTGAACGTGGGGTCGACTGATTTAAGTGCCTTTCATCAATTTTGTAGATACCCTGAAGGTTGCTTCGACGGTTCTTGAGCAGTGGAAAACACTGGACAACGGCTCCATTGTGGGATTTGTCGCAATAAATAAAATTTGATTTTACAGAACTGGAATTTAATTTAATTTTTTCCATGATGATATTCATTTTCATACTGACTATTTTGTGCGGTGGTAGAACAGCAATTCCCTTTAAAAACAGTATCTTTGAGGTTAAAAAAAATTAAAAGAAATCCTGAGGAGTAATGCTGGATTACAAATTATTGTGCTTTTATTTGTATCTTTTTTATGTGTTCATTTTTAACAGAGGGAATCTTTCGCTCACCCTTGACTAGCAAACTGACTCATGAGCGGGTTCAGTATTTTTTCATTATAAAAATAATGACAACAATTACAATCCACGGCCCGACCACATTATTATTTAATTTGCACAAACCTCAGTCAGATAAAAGATCAATGAGTCAGGCAGACTAGACTAACATATTCATTCAAACAACCCCTCTGCCCCTGCATCTCCCTGCTAATAGGGGATAGAGAGGTGGGTGGCAGGTTAACAAGGAGGATGCATTTTGTCATTTTGCTAACAAGAGGAACGTCCCCCATCCCCAATATCGGCTTCTGAGCGCAGACGACTGATGCTAAGAAAAACACTGAACATTAACCAGGTGACAGATCTTGTCACAGTGTTGAGAGATTTAAATAATTAATTCCCTTGCTGCTGCTGTTACCGTCCAACCAGTGCACAGAAACGTGGACATCGCGTCTCCGAATTCGGAGATGCACGTATCGTCGCTGTTGCCGGGTGATGGCTTGGCAAAGCAAGCCAAGTCCATTTATACAGCATCATTCAGACACAAGGAGCATAGAAATAGATTTAAATTAAACATTTAATTTGCTGCTATTTAATCTACCACCTGGTTGGTCCTGCCTACATTAATTAACCCTTTACTGGTTGTATTTGAGACCCTTTTGATGAAAACTGATTATTGTTATTGGGCGACACATCTCCCACAACTAGTGTTTGACTTTTTGGGAGTAGTCGTGAGTGTCCAAGTACACAGGCACATTTCCTGGGAAATGGGAGCAGATTTTGGTTAGAAATTCCAGGATATAAATTCTCGGCATTTAACCCTGCTGTAGTGGTCATTCCCTGAGGGGAAGCTAGCTTACTGCACTAGTACTACTTTGGTTTTATGGACACCAAACACAAAAAACAAAGAAAGAAAATATTACACAGTGAAGTACTAGCTTGGGTTGAAACGTGACTTGCAAAGAACTTCTATTCTCTTTAGCAATTTCCAGCACTGTAGCTGTTGTATTGCCCTGTTTTTGTTGTTGTTGTTTTTTAAATCAGTTCAGTTTACATTATTCTGCATAAACTGTTTCATTAGCTGGAATTAGGGCTGCAACTCAAGATTATTTTCATTGTCGGTTAATCATTTGATCATTTTCTCAATTAATCAATGAGTTGCGGTCCATAAAATGTCGGAAAATGGTAAAAAATATTCAAATTTGAGAAGGTGAAATCAAAGAATTTTGACATTTTTTGTCTCAGAACAAACTATCAAAACAGTTGGTGATGCATTTAATAGTTGATAACTAATGAATTAATCGACTAATCTTTGCAGTTTTACCCAGAAAAAAACCTGAATTAGTTGTAACTACCATCGCAGTGCTTTTCTGCTTCAGTAAACAAGCTTGAAAAGTTAGCTCTTCCACCGGAGAGCTGGAATAAACAAACACAAAGACAACAATCAGCTATATTAAATGTGAATACTATCTCAGCGGCGGAAACAATAAGCATGGCATCCGTATCTGATGTCAACGTGTTGCAATTCATCTATTCTCAAAGCAATCGGCTAATTAAGTAATTAACAGCAGGGTGAATAGATTGAAATCTAATTTGAAAAGGACACGGGCTTTCTTATCATAAGGCTGTTTGTCGCTTTATGAACTGTATCTAGCAGCGAGAATTACAATAAGAGCCTGTGAAAAAGTCTTTCAGAGAGATACCCAATTAGTGGGAGCTGGAGGACAGCGTTGGAGAGCAATTATCTCAAGTTACGAGCCTCGTGAGACAGCTCGGAGAATCAGCTCTCCTTGACTGTATCGTAAACCTCCGCTTTACCATTTGTCTTTTATTAAACCCACACTGTGTAAGTGTTTAAATCCACAGTGGGGACCAACATCAAAAAAAAAGAGGGAGCCCTGTTATTTGTGTCCGATCTTCTAAAGACGTCCTCACTGCCTCTTGTAATCAAGCGAACGCTGCTATAAACATGTACCGCTGGTTAATTTTAGATTGGCTGTGAAGTTTCTGGAAAATTGATTTAATGGGAAAAATGGTCCGTTTAATACTTGAATGAAAAGAACTTAAATTAAAATCCAGTGTTTTATTAATGCTCTTATTTGTTGGCACTGGTATTAACTGGCTGTACTATAAATAAATACTACATACTTTGATGTACTTGAGTAAATATCAGATTCTTCATTAAAAATCAATTAGACCTCAGTCTGTATAAACCTCAACACAGACCCTCTTTTATTTTTCTAGTTGTGAGAGACATTTGTCTTTCACCGTGACACAAGAAAGAGTTATGCACTGCAAAACAAGAAGAAGTGAGAAAACTTTTAAAAAGTAAAGCCAACCAAGGGCTAATTTATTATGTCAACTTAGTTTAACAAACTCAGTCAAAATGCTGTTATGTTTCTCAAACTTAAAATGACTATTCAGAGTTACTTAAGTGAACAAAATATTACATCTGAACTGGAAACTGTTTACTCTTTTAGATGGACATACATCAAAAGCATAAAAGAATATATTTAGAGATGTTTGTCTCCTCACAATCAGAAAACACTTTTGGTTTTATTCCACCAGCCGTCTTGACAACTTGCTATATTTTGAAATATAAGTGGTATACAATATGTGACTCATATCTGGATATTACTTTGACATGTGCATTGACTATATAGGGTCAAATAAGTCAAGTAAGAACACTCAGTTTCCAGTTCATCAAATGTAAAAACATAGCACTTTGAGGGAACTTCTTCAACAAGTAACCTTTAGCTGATTAAACTCGAACAGGATGCTTTACTTTCTTTTTTTTTGTTTTACAGTGTGCTTGGTTTTGAGTGTCCAGAGTGTTTGGACTCATCTAATTTATGTTCTACTGAAACGACTGTAATTTGACATTGTTTTTTTTTAAAATTACATTTAATTTATTTCATTTTATTTAATTCATAGATGGTGAAGGAAAAAAGCCCAATGTTTTTAAGTTTTAATTGGGGTAAAAAAAAAGTATTTGTCTGACACTTGATGAAGGGAATTAAAAACAGCACCGACCCTTAAAACTTATTAAACTGCATAATTGCTAAAACGAAGCAAAACAAAGCAAGACAGCTATTTTGTTTATTCCTAAAGGAAATTAAATAAAAAGGGGCAGATTTTTTTTTTGCCTCCTGACCACCATTAAAGTTTATGTTAAGGGCTGATGTACTTGCAAAAAAAACCAAAAACATATAGGCAATCTAAGTGATTCATCTTACTTTAACAGCGGGGTGCAGGATGCTAAGGCTGGCTTTTTCTGTGGCATTGAATCCTTTCAACAATCACCGAGGAAGACAACAAAAGTAATCTAAGCTGCTGCTGACCTGATAAAAGGACCTCTTGGAGTATCACCAATGGCAACCATGCAATGTATATGCAGTATAGAAACAAGAAACAAGCAGATGGTTGCAAGAAGCAACCCTCTCCTCCGTGAAGCAATTATTTTAGAAACACTCACATTAAAATGTGCACTAGAGCAGTGGTCCTCAACCTTTTCGAGGCACGACCCACCCAGAATAATCAAGACAGAGATTGCAACCTCCCACCCCCATCTGCCAAAGAGACTCAAACACAAAAGATCAATACTTTGACTCTTACAGCAGTGGTTGTAGTAGTAGTAAGATTATAAGGTGGAAACTGAACTTCAGTTTGGAAAGCTTGTGTAGTTTTTGTAATGTAACTTGTGTAATGGCAACCATTCAGCTCTCACTTCGAGCTGCTTAGTGGATTATTTACACATAAATAAAACATGGTGTTGTGTATTCCAGATCATGATGCGAGCCTGACACCCCATGACTGCTTACATCAATATCAGGCCCCCGATACCAATATTGGGTCGGATCGAGCACCCATTCTTTAGCGAATTATATCACTGGCAATGTAAAAACTATTCCCTGGTCTTAATTTTGGCCCTCATTTCCCATCATGCCTGCTTCTGGACTGAGTGGTTTGTTAAGTTTGATGTTTTATATTCCAAAATGCAAATGCAACTTTTTGTTAGTGTTTGTTCAGAACATGGTGTGCTAATTTACAGTTATAACCATTAGTTAGTTATATTCTGCCAATTTTTAAGTGCTTGTCGCTTACAATGACTGTCTTTAAGGTACTGATGTCATTTAAAGCTGCTTACCTCAATATGTTATTTTATGTTTTCACCATAACCATATCTTGAATCTTAAGACCCCTTGGAGATGAGAAGCACTGGTCTAGAGCCATGGTTAAAAAAAAACACACATAAAATGGCATATTGTGGCAAGCAGCACAAAATAAGAGCCAAGGCAGCAGCTCGCAGTGACATCAAGGCTCAAGCACTCAAAATATACAAAACCCAATGGTTAAAACTATAAACCAGCACAAAAATGACTATTACCAACATAAACCAGCATGTTCTGAACAGACAGAAACTCTAACAAAAAGTAACATTTGCATTTTGTAACATAAAACAGCAAATGTAAACTACTCAGTCCAACGCTAGGCATGATGGGAAATGAGGCCGTGTTTTAGACTGGGGAATGTTTTTTACATTACATTGCCTGTACCAGTAATATAATTTGTCTTAGAATAGATTTTATAGAGTGTGTCTGAGAAAGCAATGATCTTGGTGTTTGAGTTCCTCAAGTAGATAAGGGTGGGGGCCGCGATCACCCACTTCATTATTCGGGGGGGCCATGACTCTAAAAGGTTGAAAACCAGAGCTCTAGAGTACAAAACTATCTGAAAAAGATGATCATCAAGAGAGCAATTATTGTGAAAAGAAAGTGTTTAGAGTTTGCCACTCAGATGTAGGGGCTAGTTTCAAACCACAACAACAAGCGTTCTTAACACTTGCAGTGTTCATGGGGAAATTAACAATATTTTTTATTCAGTGCTGCAGGTGTGAGTCCAGTGAGTGGGTACGAGGCTGCAATTTCACCTGAAGTGCATGTCAAACACACAGTGCGGGGGAGGACTGCACCTCCAGCTGACCTTTTGGAAAGCTGTCACTTGCTTGCAAAGAAAAACAGGAGGGTGACATGATGACGGCGCGAGCTTAATCACCGGCCAAAAAGACCCGATGTGACGGTCACCGTGAATTGTAGCCACCTCCTCTGCGTCAGCACGGACGACGCTGGTCGATGCAAATCGAACCGAAATGCTACAACGGCTCACTCCTCCAGCTCAGGGCTCTGGCTCCATCACAGCAAACACACAATCCACCCATCGCTCTGCTCCAGTACACCTACAGACATGCTTTTCCTCCCTCCCTCTTGTCACAGAACACACAAAAACGAGGTGAGAACCAGAGCCCACATAAGAAGAGCAGGTGGGAGTACATTATCTGGAGTGAGAAACAATTCGTTCTGGCCATCTCCTGCTTGTGCGCTAAAGTGATCTCCCTGAGTAGCAGCATATCAGCGGGCAGCAGCTATTGAGTGGGTGGTGGGCATTACACAACCTGGCTTCAGAACCTACACAGGCCACTCCAAAGGCCGGGCTCATTGAGCGAGAGAAATCCACGGTGAGGCGGTCTGTGCCAGATCATGTTTTGATTGAGACTGGATGATAACAATCCCCCCGGTTTTATGATGATGGCACTCTCCGAGAGCTTACATCCTGCAGAGCATGCATTTATGCAAAGGCGGAGGTGGAGCCTGCAATCTGTTATGAACATAAAACTGTATGTGATGTCTAAAAAGCTGCTACCGGTACAGCAGCTACAATAAAGGTTTTGTTCTGATTTAAAGGCAGAAACAACTTCAAATTTGTGTGTGTTGGTGTAAACAACTACCCTTTACAAACTGTAACTCTAATATGGCATCATTGAAATGGCCGAGAGGCCAAAATGTTGAATTTTATTGTGTTGACATGGTGCAAATATTTCTAATACATATCTAATATCTTTCTCTTGTGTTGTTCTTTCACATAACTAAGTGTAAACAAAAAAGGCTACGTCAAACATGATAAGGCTGAAAAACAAACAAACTTGATCTTTGAGTTCATACTTCGCAAGAAAAGAAATAAGAAAGACAGAAAAAAATGCACATCATTTTGTGCAACAGTAAGTTATCCATGTTGATAATATACATTTTAACTCAACTGATACTGGATTTGTGAGACAGAAGATAATACTTCATTCAATATTCATTTTAGAAAAAAAAAATAGCTTGAAAGGAGAGAGTGAGGCGAAGTGTTTGCAATCTGCAATCTCACCGCTAGATGCCACTAAATCCTACACAGCGGTTCTTTACTTTTGATGGACTAGCACTGAAGCTCACACCCCTCTTCAAAGATATAAATTTACATGAACACAAAATATAAACATTTTCCTTAAATCTGTTTCATGTTTCTTTTGTTATTTCTTGTTACACATCATCCGGCACAAACACACATTCAAATACATCTGCAGCAACCTAATGTCACCCCGGCCGATTTATCTGTCTAGCTCTAATATCCATACTAGTGTATTTCTCAGTGTAAGACTGTTGCATAACAGCCTATTGGAAAGGTTTAACGGCCTTGCAATGCTGCACAGAGCTAACACACTTCACTTTAAACTCATAAAACCACCATCATAATCAAGGTCTTTGTGAGACCTTTTAAAAGGAGAACACAGGATATTCCACAACCAAGGTCTCACCATTTCCTCACAAAAAAAAAACAGAAAAATTGAAATGCAAACAGCTAAACCTGAGAAGCATTTCAGATTCTACTGGTATCATCTCATGAAAAATATCACTCATGGCTGCAATAACACATGTTTACATTTTGTTTTAGTATGTAAGCGACAGAGCTGCAGCAGGGTCGAGCACCCGCGCTGTAAACAGGTGTAGGAACAGTGTAAAAACTCACTGTTGCCTGGTGATGTGGCGGTAGGAGCTTTACTGATGGGTAACTTGTATGAAGGCCACGGGAGCAGCTTGTACTCAGTGGCCTAAGCCAGCTCCGTTCACCACACACACACACACAAAAACACACACATCCCTCCCTCCATGAAAACCCCACCTGCCATCTGGCCCAACCAGGAAGTGACTGTGTGAATGTGAGAAGCACAGAGAGAGATGGCTGACATGACATGGCACTCTACATCTATGATAAATATTTACTTACTAATTTGCTGACCATGTGTCGTGTTGGAAGTGGAGGTGTGCAAACGGAGAGGGAGAAAAGAGAACGAGAAAGAAACAGAAACAGTCCCCGAGTATGACACAGAAAGATAAAACATGGCAGACAGAGGGAAGAGGAGTAGTGAGAGAAACAAAGAAATGTTTACAGAGAGTGGTGTGTGTGTGTGTGTGTGTGTGTGTGTGTGTGTGTGTGTGTGTGTGTGTGAGTTTGGGAGCACGCACGAGAGGGAAACACAGCAGGATCACGAGCACGCGCAGCAGAGAAATCCTTGTTGAAAAGGACTACTGAGTGGGAGAAGGGTTGAGACAGGGGTGTTGAGTGGGAGGGAAAGACGTGCTTCATTGCCGCGCTCATATACACACACACACATTCAACCATGCACAAAAACACACACACACACACACACACACACACACACACACACACACACACACACACACACACACACACAGAGCTCCTCAGGATCCTCGGCTTGCACAGAGAGCAGAAGCTGTCCAATGTTTCTATGTAACACAACAAAGGAAGGTGGTTTACTGGCCGATTCCACCATTTGAACCGTTATAAAATATAAAGTCGAGACACGTTGGCTTGTGACAGAGCTTTGGGATCATGACTGGGATCAGGTTAAGTCCACAGACAGTAGAGGAAGAAGTGGATAGAGCTTCTGGGTCTAAGAAGTGCCTTAAAC
>JAJHUR010117867.1:615-28058 GCA_027495735.1 Lutjanus campechanus | reverse complement strand
TTTTTTATATCCTAACAAAAAACATTTCAGACAGCTTTTACTGCAACTCTTGGAAGAAAATATAGTTCTGAAAAAGGAAAAAGAGTGAAAGAAAACAAACTCCTCGAGTTACAGTGTATAGGAATGTGAAAATGATGATAATCCTGTGGGGTGTAATACAAGCATTTTATGGAGCTGTGTTGCAGTTTGTTTTAATTCCATATTTTTCTCTGAATGTAAGAGGAGCAGATGTACAAATTTCCCCATGACTCATCCTGATTTTATTGCATTTTGACATCCCTAAAATAAAGCCTGACCAAAGTATCAGCTGAATAATATTATTGGCCCTGTATTCGCCTATCACAGCTATATTGGCCTATATCAGTATCGGCATATATATTGTCTGATATGAAAACTGTTTTTGTTTTTCATAGAACATAATATAGATTTTTATTTTCTAACTTTGTTATTTTATGTATATTTGATCATTTTCCTTCACTGAAGTACAACTGAACATATATTTTTGTTCTATTTGTGTTTTTTTTAATTTATAGTCATTTATAAAATACCTTTGATAGTTTATTGAATATCTTTTTCTTTTAATATCATAATATGGGTATCAGCTTCAGCCCCGAGAATCCAGTTGGGCTCTGCTCTAAAACAAGGGCCAGGTCGGTGAAGCGGCGAAAACCTCTGCTGATTCCAATCAGCGTCACTCCAAGGTCAGCTGATCGATCAGCACTCCTCAGCCGTCACTAAGTGGCAGACCAATATTTTAATTTCCTCTCCTGCCTTGACACTGATCAGAGATGCAGGGCATTGATAAATCCTCTCAGATTGGATTACATCAATTGATTTTTGGCTTCCCGGTGTGAATATTTACTGCTGATAAAGTGCTGCTGTAACTTATCTTGGAGCCGCTCATTGTAAACTAAACTCGCACACTGGGTCGCATCAGCAAACACTAATTGAGATCAGATTAGATCTAATCAGAGTTTAGCAAAACTAGGTTTACATTGAGTAAATCCAGAATTTAAATTAAGAGGTTATCAATATGGATATGCTTGCCTACTCTGTATTCCTTGTGTAAACATTGAATTGCTTGCCCGCTAGCTTAAAAGTTAACAAAACATTACATTGACTGCTAGCTAGCTTAAAGGTTTTCTAAGGTTGCGTTGTTGGCTAGCGAGCAACAACAAAATGTTAGCCTATATTCACATATATTCACATTTCTAATTGGAATTGAAAGTTTTGGTGCAACATAATTACATTTACACTTGCTTTAGAGTAAAATCTAATTTATATTATATTTTTAAAGTTAGTGTTGTTGGAAGTTGGCCCAACCCAGCCATAATTTCTCCTCTGCTCCACCTGCTTTATCCTGTTTACATTAACACAGTATACTTTAAGATGTTTTAGTGGTCATGCAGTCAAAGGAGGGTAATCTATTCCCTGTTGTAGTGTCGCCCTCTCCTTATCAGAAAGAATTTTCATGCCTGTCTAAAGAGATTTTGGAGTTCAGCATCTCCTTAAAACGTATTTCGGAGAACAGTATTGGTCCACGTGTTGTGTCGTGATGTGTTCCAGCAGAGGCCCCTGTGATGGCTGTGAAACAAGGCTGTGATTTAAGTCTCAGACATCTCACCTTGAGGCCTTTGTCAGCTCTGCTTAGTGAGGTGAACTGGCAGGGAGACATGGATATCCATCACCACTTACAGCTTTACGCACCAAGACAACAAAGCACTAATAGTGCTGAGAGAAGCTCTCATAAGTCAAAATGAAACGGATATTTTTTGTTTCTACACAGCTGTCATGATGGTCTAATTCTCTGTGCATGCTATTATTGTATTGATAGGTTGTTATTGTGCATACACTGTAAAAACTCATTATTTCAAGTTAACTGGCTTCACTACGCTTATGTTTTGAAATATGCTAAAGCAAGATTTGTTGACCTGTAATCTTTTGTTGACGTAATATATTTGTCCATTTTGTGTTAATTTAAATTCACACATGAGTTAGTGTCAGTTTATGAGTTGTAAGAAATTATTAATAATCTTGTAGGAGGAGCAGATGTTTATAACAGTAAAATTGAACAATATGTTAATGGAGTCTGGTAAGGCAGTAAGGCAGACAGCCACTCCAGAGTGTATTTTCAGAACGGTGGGCTTTTGATTTCAGGATAACGAGTTTAGATCTACGTTGACAGACAATGTCCCGATGTTGCACTCGTCTTACACTCCTCCTTTCAACCTATTTAATATATCGTCTATGGCTCCAACTTGCTGTTTGGACTTAAGTACTCATTTTTGGACATGGAATTGCCACATATTGCTTCTTTAAGAGTTTTTAAGAGACTTTTCTCAACTTTTTTTTTTACAGCACATATGTGCTACATTTGGTGAAATAAAACACACGAATAGAAATATTTTTCACTTTCTTTGCTGTTTGTCTCTCTCATTAAGGGGAGACTACCATGTGAAAGCAAGAGACATCTTTGTACTAATTTTAGCTCAGCGCCTTTCTTATTCTGTCTCAGATGCCACATCCGAGTGATTGACACCTTCGGCACTGAGCCTGCTTACAACCACGAGGAGTACGCAACCCTGCACGGCTACAGAACCAACTGGGGCTACTGGAACCTGCACGGCCAGCAGTACATGACCATGTTCCGTAAGTGGCCTTTAAATTCCTCTCTGCTCTCTCCGAATCCGAGGATGTGCATCTGCTTGTGGGAACATGAAGCGTTGTGATGCATGTGGGCATGAGTACGCCTGTGTTTCTGACCGAGAGTGGGAGCAGATTGTGCGAGCTTATGAAGTCCTCGGGCCGTAGCAGGCGAGGCTTTGAGGGCACAAACAGAGCAGAGAACTTGTTCAGAACAGCTGTGCCGGCGCAGATGCCTAAAGCCACGTACTGTGACCGAGCACCACCAGCCGTACACACCCACACACAGAAATGTCGTGGCACATTTGGTTAAATTGGTGGCAGAAGAAACTTGAGTTGTTTGTGTAGCCTCCAATTAATCCAGCGACAAGGGGCAGCCCTGCTGTTTCCAAAATACTCACTGTTATCACAGGGCCTGTCGCTGTGAAAGATGTCAGCTTTCATCTCAGGTTTGAAAATTGCCTGAAAATACCGCTTCATTCTCCTTCCCACTTCACATCTCCCCGCTGTAGCAGATTTCTTTTTGTGTGTGCTACCATTTCTAGTGTTGTTTTGTGTCCTGAAAGCTGCAATCCAAAACTCTCAGTGCGTTAAAACTATAGAGAAGAAAGATGATGGAGAAGAAAGTGTTGCTTTTCTCCTCGTTGTTGTTGTTGTTAATGCAATGAAAGTCAACCAACCAGGTGACATGAATGCAAAAACACTGCACTGTTGAACTCTCAGGACTGCGGTAGAATTCTACAATGTTGGTGTATTCACCCCAAAATCCAAAATACATTTTTTCTCCTGGCCTGTAGTGCTGTTTATCCATCTAGACTTTTTTTTGGTGTGAGTTGCAAAGTTTTGAAGATTTCTGTCATAGAGATGTCTGCTTTCTCTCCAAAATAATGGGACTAAATGACAAAAGTTCTGTGGTGCTCAAAGCACCAAAAAATATATTTGAAAACTTCAAAACCAGTGTTTCTTTCCAAATATTATGACCTGGTTGCTCAAAATAATCCACAGACCTTGCTGTGAGCAGTGTCAGGTAGGAACTGATGGTTTCTCCTGTGGAAAGATAGTACTTTCTTCCTTCTCTCCAATTATATTGGAGAAAAGACAAACATCCCTGTGGACGATATCTCCAAAACTCTACAACCAAAATAATCTAGGTGGATAAACAGCACTACAGGCCAGGGGGAAAATATGTACTTTTGATTTTGGGATGAACTGTCTCCTTAAATGAGCATTTTCAGACTCAGTCCAAACAAACATCTATCTCAAAAAGAGAACTTGACAATCATAAGTTGTTTTCATTCGGAAAAAAAAAAACACAAAACACCATTTCCTTTTTAATTCGATACCAAAAATGTAGCATTTGTATCTTTTTTGACCACGTTTGAGTCAACACATTTCAAAAAACACCAGACAAAACAAGTAGCACTAAAACTGCTGTAAATAACTGTGAGGAAATGGATCAGTGTGCCTAAAGAAAGCGAAAGTAACTTTGGGTCTGTTTTGTAACTAATATATGATCCACAACACGCTGCTTCCTGAGTCAGGAGAACACTAGACTTTGAAAATAAAAGAGAAATGTCCCAGCCTTTGCTCCGTACAGAACAGTATCAACAACAGTGGCAGTAGGTCATGTTTGGGGCAACTTATATGAGAAACACAACTTAATTTATATGGGAAAAGTTGCCACAAACCCATCAGTCCTCCCATCTGGCTCTTCATCAACCTCCCCCAAGAACAGAACAGCCTCCAACTCAGGCACCCGAGTTGGTCCTGATGTGATTTCAAGCAATGTCCACAATGTTGTTTTGGCAGCTTTAATGAGAAAATCATTGTCCTCTTTGTCGCACTCAACTCCTACTGATGACAACCTAAAGTATCTCCAACACAAAGCTCAAAGAACTTTTTTATACCGTGTTTCAGTACACTGGGAACAATTTTAAAATGATGCTCCTGGGCGCTATAATGAAATCTAGAACGGGCGCTCCGGGGAACTATGGGATCTAGTGGGATATTTAACTGAAGAAGTTAGCGGTGAAAATATGGGTTTTCACCACACACTGCCTTACAAATGAATTAAATAATAATTCTGAAACATGGTGAATTTCAGCTCTGCGAAATTCCCACAGTGCTCCTTTTATTCTGTATTCCTTACATGCTCAGCGTTCTGGATCTCCAAAGCAGCTGCTTTGATTTAATCACTTTTTTTTTCAGACATGAAATTGGACTTACTAACGTTGTATTGCCAATTGCTTTGTTTGTCCTTGGCAGCCCACACTCCTGATAATTCTTTTATGGGTTTTGTGGCGGAGGAGCTGAATGAGACGGAGAGACTGAACATTCAGCGGAACAAGGTTAACAATATGGCTGTTGTGTACGGCAAAGAAGCCAGCATGTGGAAGGTCAGTATCGCACAATAACCACTGCAACAGCTGTCAACAACTAGCACGTTTTTGTAGCATGTTTGTCATTTTTGAGAGGAGGAAATTATTTTACAAAGAGTGGATTTATAACATTTTGGCATCATGTTTTTGTTGCATGATAGCTGTAGCTACATACATGGAGTTGTCAGTTTATTAGGTACACCTAGCTAAAATGGTGTCTGTCTAATAGAGAGGCGAACTCCCTCCCACTCCAGTGGGCCACCATGGACCTTACTACAAAAAAATATGAAGTCCACATATGTTTGTCGATTTAAGACATAATTTTACACCTCAAGAAAGTCACAGTTTATCATAAAATGGTTGAAGTATAAGACTGTGCAGATACATAATTGGAGTGACTGTACACAACAAAGTTGCGCACCCGACGTCATGGCTTTCTTCCTCCAAAAGCTAACGTTAGCTGCTGAAGCTACCAGGTTGTAGTCACACGATTAACAGGCCTTGCTCATTCTTTCACTTTCTGGCTGATAAAAGGACCAGGAATCGCTGATAAAACATTTCAGGTAAGATAATGTTACAAGGGACAGTTATTTAGGTGTTAATGACGTATATTTTGTGAGGCAAGAGATGAAATCCGCTGAGTGCTCTCACACAAAACTAAACTAAAATACCACAAGCGTGCCACAAGCTGTGACTTTCTTGACTTATCTTTTGAATTTGCAAACATCATGTCTGTAATTCATGGCACCATTCAACAGGGAACAAAAAAATATTTGCCTTGTCCTTGACTGCCGTTCATATTTTTTCCGCAGTAAGAAGTTAAATGTCTCTGATTACTGTTGTGAAAATCCCTGCTACAAGTGAAACAAGTCAAATCTTTGCTCAGGTCGAGCAGGTTACAAGTTACAACATGTGAAATTCTGATAATGACCCTGTTTCTATATTTAAATAAGCACCTTATGATATTTGAAGTTTTGTGATGATGAAGCCTCAAATGAACAACAATAGAGAGTGGGGCTCTGAAATTATAATATAGCTTTATAGCTCAAAGGGTACATCACAACACAGAAACTGGCTTTGAAAACTCCTGATTTGGGGGAATCGACAAAGAGACAACTCAAACAAAGACATATTAAATTTTTTGCCTTCACGGGTTTCTTTGAGTCTGAGGATAATGTGGAGTTTGGAGAACTTTTGAATATTGCTTTCCTCAGTCAAACCTTCACAACGTACACTGTGAAACGCCCACTAGATGCTACATTTCCTGCAAACAAGTTACTCCTCCAGGAATCTGGCCTGAAGTGTGATGGTAGAGGAACAATTGTTTTTGTTTAGAGTAAAATTTCCCTTCGAGCTACTGGCAAGGTTGCTCGCTCTTACTGTATCTTTTGAAGTGTGCTGCAGCCTCCCCCAAGGTCTGTTTCATTTGAATCCGACTGCAGCTTTGTTCTTACACTGCCATAACATTCCCTGTTTCTCAGAACAACTTGAGCTGCAATGTACAACGTTTGTGAGTCTGACAGATTGCAGTGTAAAAGCCAGTGGTGCTTGGGTCTCTCCAGACAATAAATACCCCCTCATTGCGAGCAATCTCTTCCTCCACCTCGGTTTTTCAGGTTCACATGAGAGTTTTTGGGCCTGTAAAGGTCCTGTGAGAGGAAAAATGAATAATACTTCATGTCATATTCTCTCTTTTCCTCTACATCGGCCTCTCTCTGCTCACTTCCCTCCTCCTCATACCTCTGTTCTCACCCTGTTACTATTCTGTATTCATCATCCCACAATGCATCATTGATGGATCCACACAGCTTCAAGTAAGTACACCTGCTTTTCACGGGCATCATTGATTCTCCAAACGCTAAAACTCAAACAGACTTTTTTTCAACTTGTTCTTGCCAAAAAATGTTTTCCACTTCAACTGTGTGAGCATGAATTAATATATAAATGCCGAATTTAATATATTTAAAAATATCAAAGACTCATGTACAGTGACTTCTAATACAACCCTGATTCCAGAGAAGTTGACACTGTTTAAATAAAACAGAATGTGATCATTTTCTAAACACTTTAGACATATTTTCAAGTGGAAACCATACAAAGACAACACCTTTAATGTTTTACCCTGTCAACTTAATTAATGGAGCAATATGTAAACATTGTGCACCCAAAAATGAGCACTGCAGTCCACATACAGTAGTTAGTTGGAGCCATAGACGGTTTATTAAAAGTTTGAAATCCTGTTTAATGGAGGTCGTCTATGATTTGAAGCAAGTTGTTTCCCCTTGCGCCTTCCTTTCCTGTCTCGAGAAAGCTCAAGCAGGCTGCAGGAACACTGCAGGAGCGCAAAACGAGCGTGATTTAACAATAACAGGTGATGACAAGTTCCTCCACTGTAAATTGATCAGCTGTTTATAACTGTCAGTTGTCTGTCAATGTAAAGCTAAGCCTGCCTTCTGCCTGCCAGACTCCACTGACATATTGATAAATTTATCTTATCATTCTATCTATTTATTTCCTGTTATGAACATCTGCCCCTTCTAAAAGATTATTAATGATTTCTTATGACTCATGAACAGACACTTATTCATTCGGCGAACATTCAGCATTAATTTGAACCCTAATTAATTTGAAACGGGCAAACCAACACAGTTATTTCAGGCCAGAAAATAAATTTCAAAGGAGGACACCGCGGCTGTAGCTTTGCTGTCAGAGAAGTATTTCAGCTTGACATGTTGCAAAACATATGTAAAGTATCCTCTAACATCTAAATCTGTTACTAAAAACATGAACTTCTATAATATAGCATAGAGGGACATCATACAAAATATTTACTATACATTTACAATATGTACAATATTTGAACAAGATTCAAACAAATGAATGAATGAGGTTGAGATGGATTATGGTTTGTCAGATGAATCCAATAATTTTGGGAGGTGTATTACCTTTAATAATACAGAGTGTGATTTCATGCCCACGTTGCTCAAAGACATTAAAATGGCAGAGGATGAAAAATGAGGAATAACATTCAGATGACATTTATAAATGATTTATGCCTTGAAGACCTAGCATTAGTGAATAATTCATAACGTTCTCCCAGAAACACTTTTTGAGATAAACTAATTCAGTTTTACATCAGTGAAATGATTCAAGCAAATTTTCTCCACAGTGCAACACAGATATATACTGATTTAAGTTTTTCATAACCTCACAGGTTCTGGATTATTTACCAGTTTCCAAAATGATGGTGTTAATACTAACAGGAGCAGACTTGGGGAAAAATAAATAAGGCGCAGGTCTAATGAGCCAGTATTTTTGCTGGTGTGATACTCTTGCTCTCCGTAATATCTTTTGGCTTTTCTCCTCCGCCTTGTGGTTGTGACTGCGGTTGTGTGGATGAATCTGTTCACTCCGTTAAAGTGGTCCTAGCAGTGTGCAGCAGAAACTTCAGTCAATATGGAAGAGCGTAAAACAAGAAAAAGTTAATAAAAGCAAAGCTGGCATCCTCAGATATTCTTTCTGTGCAGTCCAGTGAGACAAGTAGCTTAGCATATTAGTTACTTTATATTGCCTCTTTCAAAGCGCTTAGCATATTTTGCCTTTTCCTGTATGTCTCAAAGGGAAAGGAGAAGTTCTTGGCCATTCTGCATCGCTACATGGACATACATGGGACGGTGTACTATGAGACGCAGCGTCCCCCAGAGGTGCCCGCCTTTGTCAAGAATCATGGCCTACTGCCTCAGCAGGAGCTGCAGCAGCTCCTCCGAAAGGCCAAGGTGGGAGGAACATGACTGAGGCTTTCACAAGCTCAGAACAGACTCAGATGTTTGCATACGCAAAATTTGAATCATAACTTTTATGCTTTCGTAGGTCTTACACTTGCAAGTGTTGTCCAGTTCAGCGTCTAAACTCATGATCTCTGCTGTCTTTCAATTTCCTGTCAAGCTGTTCATTGGGTTTGGCTTCCCGTATGAAGGTCCTGCCCCTTTGGAGGCCATAGCCAATGGCTGCATCTTCCTTCAGCCCAAGTTTAACCCCCCTCACAGTTCTCTCAATCATGAGTTCTTCAGAGGGAAGCCCACCTCCAGGAAGGTAAACACGCATGTCCTTATCTTAGCCAGAACTTATATGAGCAACAGACTTACCAGACCTTAATTATTATGTTATGTAAGTCATGTGGCATAACTCACTCACTTAACATTATGCACGTGGTGTACATTGTAAATCAGTTCAGGCATTAAAACTACTTGATTAGGTTAGGAAAAGATTGTGGTTTGGGTTAAATAACTTTATTACGTATGTCACATGACGGAGGTGACGTCACTTGCGCAATGACATAATTCACATGGCATTACATACTTTGTTTATGTTGTAAAATGGTTGCAGTTTGGTTAGGTTTAGGCAATAAAAACTACTTGGTTAGGTTTGGAAAAAGAGCCTTGTTTTGGCCATGTTACATACAGTACGTCACATGATGGAAGTTACTTGCATGACGGAAGTGATGCAACAAAGATCACATCCATGATGAAACTTGAATCCCGGTCTCCTGGGTGAAAGTCCTGTACTTATTCGAACCACCCCACCTCCTCCAAATACCAATTTTTTCGCTCTTTATATTTGTCTTGTCATACTAAATATGTCCACTAGGGGCCGCTGCCTAACAATAGAGTTGGAGTAAGCTGCTCGCACTTTTGACCAAAACACACATTTTTCTGGTGCGGAAGGTTGTGGGTTCCCTTTTCAACACACACAGGCGGCTGCTATTGTTTTCTGGATTAAAACGGAGCCTCCCGAAACTGTTACTACATCACCAATTTCTCGCTTAGAATGTTTTTAGAAACATATTTTAGTGTACTGCTTAATTGTAATAATAGAAAGATATCAACTAGGCAGGCCGCCATTATTTACCTCTGAATAGACTAGTCGAAACCAACCAAAACTGCCCAAGTCATGGTATGTCAGCCTCCAGCTCTTGTTGGTACTACACATGCTCTGGTTCCAAAAAAAACAAGATGACAGCCTCCATAGTGCCAAACTCGAGGCTTCGAAATGGTAGTCCATAAACCAATGGGTGATGTCATGATGCCTCTGTCCACTAATATACTGTCAGTGATTGGTACAGAATACAGTCGGTCCTCATATCCACAGACTTTGCATTATGCTCTCTATAAATGATTGTTCTGTTAAGATCACAACTTTAGTGGTTGTATCATTGTTATATTTCATTTCTTCCTCCCTCAGGTGTCCTCTCAGCATCCATATGCAGAGCAGTATATTGGCAGGCCGCATGTCATCACTGTCGACTTCAACAACTCCGAAGAATTTGATGCAACCATCCGGGAGATCATGAGGATCAATGTATGTTAAGTTTTAGGTGTTCGCCTTCCAAACTCATTCAAAATAATGGTGTTCTAATATTACCGTCTACCAGAGTACACTTTACACTGCCGCATAATGATGATAGTAATAATAATTTGCTCCTGCACACTCCATAGTCTGGTCTGACCCACTTTTGAAGCCCTCAGCCTTTAATAAAGCTCTTAATCATGGCATCTGACATTACAGCAAAATGCTTAGCTGGCTCCCTCTCTGCTCTCCGCACTGCTAATTGCTTGAGATATTGAGCGGCTCAGTAGGTAAACTGTGCGCACACCTGGGTTTACATGGCAGTTTTCCAGAGGCCAGCCCCACAGGCAGCAAGCATTATCCGCAGCAGATCATATTAATCAATCACGCTGTGCTCAATCTGTCACCAGAACAACATGGAGCCCACAGCCAAGCCTCTCACCGTGCCAAGATGCATGTGTGCCTCTACCAGCCAGGTGTGTTAAATAGACCTTGTGTTTTCCTGCTGATAGAGGCAAAATGAAGTACCAGTTGTGGTTCTGCTAAATGTTTAAAAGGTAAATCCTGAGGGAAAGAAAAACAATACTAATCACACAGGCTAAATGAGCAAGTTTCACCTCCATTTAAAAGATTAAAAGAAACTAAGAGAAGCTTTACTTTACATGATTTTCACTAACATCCCATGTGTGTGTATTTGTTAGAGATACGGTTGGAAAAAAAAGCTAATTTAATTTGTCATTTGCAACGGTTGTTGAACTTGGACAGTAATTCACTTAGCTAAGTGTGTGAAATTTTGTACTCACCCAAATTCGGAATGGTAAGAAAGAGTAACTTGTCCATCACAAAGTAACAAGGCTCAACAGCAGACAAAAAATTCATAATTTGTTCAAAATCAACATGACGGATCATAACATGTATAGAATGTGATGGAAAAAAAACAACTGGGACATTTAGAGATATGCACTGATGTGAAGAGAGACAGGACAAAACAGCTAGCCAGGCTGAGTGAAGTGAAGGTAATCCACTTCTAAAGTTCACTAATTAATATGATATATAGTTTGTTTAAGCCGTATGAAAACAGTGCAAGTTTAAATACCATCCACAGGATAGTGTCATAGTAAGATGGGGACTGATGGTGTGTTCCATTTACCTCTGAGGTCAGAAGTGGGAAGGTTGCACCTGAGATGACAGTGTTCCAGTCCAGCAAGACAGAAAAATGTTGTAATTGATAACAACATATTCTGCGGTATTTTGTGCATATAAACACCGTAGCAACATGGCCGCTGACAGTACTGTGTGTACGACTGATTTAATGAGACACAAGTGCTGCTAATAAACAGTTTCCACTACTGTTGATGCATAGAGCGGCCATAATGGATTTTGAGGTCAGGATTGATGAGTTTCATCCGATTTTCCGAGTTGTAAATCCAACTTCAGGGGGTGTTCCAATTGTATTTTCTGACTGTGAACTTGTAAATTTACACTTTCCAGTTCAAATGAAATACACTATGATTACCCAGGACCCCAATGAGGGGGTCGGAATGAAATGTTTTTTATTACTAAAAAGAATTGCAAAATTGGTGTGATGACCAAATGAAGCTGAATAAATCTGTTGAGAAACTGAACTTTGCATCTAAAGAAAAACTCATGGAGGTTCTTTACAGCCCCTCTCACTCCTTACAAAAGGTTTGGTTTTCCCCGCACTAAGATTCACCTCTTACTGCAGCTAATCGAGCCGTGTGACTGCTGATACTAACGCACCGATGTGCTCTGTGAGTCATGTTTTGACCTGAGAAAAGGAAATGGGGATATACCAAAAAATAAAATTTGCAAACTGCAGGTAAACAGCTCGTCTCTAAACAGAAAGGTGAACACAACTCACAGATTATCACAGGTTATTATTACTTGTTTAAATATGAACAGTTCATCATTGATGACTCGTCCGTGAATGTTCTCATTCGTCCAGGTCTTTGTAATCTGATGAAGCTTCTTGGATGAGAGGCGAAACGTCTTCAAAAAAGACTTTTAAACAAGTCCAGATTATTGATGACCTCTACAGATTCATGTGTACAGTTGTTGAGACCTAGACCATGTTAAAATAGTAACAAAATATGTATAACAACAATAACAATATAAATTAAAAGTAAAGGTTTCCTCCGGTTTCCCGTCTTTGTGTTAAGCTAACTAACTGCTGGCTGTGGCTTCATATTTACTGCACAAACATAGTAGTGGTGTCGATTTTCTCATCTAACTCGGTACAGACAACAAATAAGTGCCTTTCCAAAATGTAAAACCATTCCTTTAACTTATTTAGTGTTTGTATTTATAGTAGTTCAGTGTCTAATAAGATAAAACCTGCTGTAGAATCATGTACGTGCAGATGGCTGCTAGTGTGACACAGTCTGGATAGCAAAGAGTGGGTTTACTTATACGTATTTAAAGACAGCTCAGCACCCTAAAGTTCTTTACTCACCACATTTTTAGATAAGGCTTGTTTGTAGTGCTGCTGCTCAGGTTGTTGACAGACAGAGCTGAAGAGCTGCCCGCCCGTGTGAAACACTGTTGCCTCAGATTTTAATGGCGCCATGGCAACAGTGCACAATGGAAATGAGGAAACAGGCAGCTGATAAAGAAGCACTAAAATGCCTGCGACACCTGCCCGATCGTACTTCCCAGCTGGGTCTGCGGCCGCTCCCGTCAGAAGTCAGCTCCAGGAGCGTGCACGGAGTTTCATTTTATGTCACCAGCGATGGCATGGAATAATGAATGTCGCTCACATATTTTTGTGGCCCGAGCGATGCAATCAGTTTAGATATATAAATTGCACAGTCATTTTAAAAAATGTTTTCCACTGCTGAATTCAAATCGCCCTCTGTGAAGCATTTTTTCTCCTCCTCTCTCTGATTCTATTATATAAAGATGCCCAAAAGGCAAATTGCATTGCGGAATAGCTGATGAAGTGCCAGATACATTTCATTAAACTCAGATGAAATAAAGTAATAAGAGAGTGCTAAAAGGAACACAACACTAAAAGGAACCATTTATCATTTTAAAAGCCTGAGTGCTTTAGAGGCCTGATAGTAAACAATGAGATCTCACTTTAGCTACCACAGGAGACATTCAGAGGGGATCCCACACTGCAAATACATGTATCCTACCCTGATACATTTCATAATTACTTCATTCATCAAACCACAACATGTTTCAAAATGCAGTCATTAACATAAACCTATCCCTGCGTGTCACTGTTGTGTTCTTTATCAGGCTGTGGTATAAAACACTAGAAAGAAGAGAGAGAAGTTATTGATCAGTGCTCTCTCAGGGAATTTTAATGCATATTGCCTGCCATCAAAAGTCAGACCGTGAGTGACGGGCCTTAACTGCACCCAAAGGACCCAGAATGCACAAAAACACGAGCCTCGTCGGTACTGGATGACCAGTGCCCCGCTGTCAGTTTAATCCATTGTTTGGCATATTGATGTAGTCATCACTAAAAATAATGAAATCAATTTTCAAAGCTGTCACCTGTGATGTATTAGGTCATTGATTTTAATGTGTGGCTTGTGGCATGATATAAGCCTTTCACAATTACGCTAATGAATATGTCAGCTTTGATTAACTATCAGATGCTAAGTTCCTGTAATTACAATGGCTTGCTTCTGCGGACACACGCACACATTCACACTTCCTCTCCCTTCCCCACTGTTTCTTCATCTGTGTGCACATCTGTGTTTGCAGGTGGAGCCGTTCCTGCCCTATGAGTACACCTGTGAGGGGATGCTTGAAAGAGTTCATGCCTACATTCAGAACCAGGTGGGTCTCCAGAGCTCAGCAGGCAGCTGGTCAGGGTCATAATGATGTGACAGAAGTTATTTGTTTGTGCATATGTCGCCTCCCAGCAGATTGGCTCGGTCACATTTTGGTGGCGTGAGAAGAACATAGAAGTGGATGTGAAATGAGAACCTGAGCTGTAAGAGTTATTGCTCAGCTACATGCTACAAAAAAGAAAAAAAAAAAAAGTTGGAAAAGCTGAGAAAACTTTTCATAGGCTGGGAAAAATAAATTTATTTCCCAGCCTATGATCTTTAGTTGAGTTTTTTTTTTCTGTCAAAAAACTAATCTTCGTAGTTTAAAATTTGTTGAGTAAATTCATTAAAGCAAAAGTGGATAATGGTTAATAATTTAATATTTTCAATTGCAAATTTTTCAAGCACCCAAATAATTTGAGTTTTGACTTGAAACTCAAAAATGTAGTGAGGCCAGTTGCCTTGAAATTATGATTTCTTGCAGCTGGTAATGCCCTAGAGTAACCTGTGTTGATAAGCAGACCAGTGCAGAAACTTTTACAGTTCATAATTCATAAATAATATTACTAAACTACCATTGTAAGCAAGACTACAAAATGGTTAAATGTCACTGGCAGTCTGTGTCCAGTATGTATCTTTTATACAGTATATATCTATTATATCTTTGTTGGTTTGTGTCATGTAGTGTTAGTGTTGTAGTTTTTCTTTGTCTCTGGAGTTACATAACATCAAAGGAATACTCCACTGATTTTACACATCAAAGTGCATTTACTCATCCTGAGTAGCTCTGCTCATCCTGTGAAAACACTTGCATAAAGTCTTTAGTCTTTAGTGGCACTCGAAGAAAATGTGCGTGTAGTGTTGTTTTAGTTTAGTTTTGAAGACAAATGTGTAATGGAAAGCGTGTGTTACAAACTGGAGGTGAAGAGCTGCATCGTGGAAAATGTAGGATCAAGTGTTTCTGAAGCTCGGCTCATAATTTTGACCTTAAGTCGATCTCTGCCTCTGCAGAATCAATTTTGGCCTTTCTCTCTGAAATATGCATCTTGTGATTCCCTCAACTTTCAATGAGTGCTATATTAAATCGCCTTAAAGACACCCTGTGGAACTTCCCTGTAAACTAAGTTTCTGTTTACATTGAGTGTAATCTCTATACACAGATATCTGCATACAAACAAAGAGTCTGTTGGCAAGGCGCAGGATTTTGGTATCAAAAGTGTTCTGGTTTCCGTTTCTGGTTTTCCGTAAGCGGTCAGGAACAAAAGAAGCAGAAAACACTGACCGAAATGTTGTCGGCACCTAAATCATCTATGAACCCCAATTCCAGTAAAGTTGGGATGTTGTGCAAAACAAAAAGATAAATATAATGCCATTAACTGCTGATACTTTTCAACCTATATTGAGCTAATACAGTACAAAGACAAGATATTAAATGTTCAAACTGATTAACTTTAAGTTTGTTGTAATTATACACGCATTCTGAATTTGATGCCTGCAAAATGTTCCAAGACGTTGGGAAAGAAGCATGTTTACCACCGTGTTACATCACTTTTTCTTTTAAAGACACTCAGTAAGTGTTTGGGAACTGAGGACACTCATTGTTGAAGTTTTAAAAGTGAAAATCTTCCCCATTCTTGCTTCATGTACGACTTCAGGTGCTCGACAGTCCAGGGTCTCTGTCATATTTTGAGTTTCATAATGCAGCACACATTTTCAATGTGAGACAGGTGTGGACTGCAGGCAAGCCAGTCTGGTACCGTTTTACTACAAAGCCACACTGTTGCATCACATGCAGAATGTGTCTTGGCATTGCCTTGCTGAAATAAACAGGACAACCCTGAAAAAGACATCAGCTGGATGGCAGCATAAGTTGATCCATAACCTGTATGAACCTGTCAACATGGTGCCTTCACAGATGGGACAGTTACATGGGCACTAACACACCCCCATACCATCACACGTGCTGGATTTTGAACTTTATGCTCCTAACAATCTGGATGGTCCTTCTCCTCTTTCAGCCCAGAGGACACGACGTCCATGACTGCCAAAAACAACCTGAAATTTGGACTTGTCTTGGACACAGAAGAGATCAGGCCAACCGAAGTTGGCAGCGTTTCTGGACGTTGTTGATATATGGCTTTCTCTTTGCATGGTCTTAATTTGCATTTGTAGATGCAGCAATGAATTTTGTTTACCAATAGTAGTAATACCCTTCATACAGTCATGTCAGTTTTTCTTGCAGTGTCACCTGAGGGGTCAAAGGTCACAAGCAAACAATGTTGGTTTTCAGCCTTGCCCCTTACGTACATAGATTTCTCTGGATTATGCATTGTGTATGGTGAAATTTCTTGCAATTGTGTGTTGAGAAACAGTGTTCTTAAAATGTTGGACTAATTTGTTCAGGCAGTTTTTTTTAGCATTCCAAAAACGTTCTAAGTCTTTTGTTGCTGCTGTCCGCTTACTGAGTGTTAAAGAAAAGGTGATGCATCACTGTGAAAATATTCAAATATAGCATACACTAAAACTGATATTGATTTTAGGTGACTAAAATATGATTTGCTGCCGACCATGTCCACACCAATACATTGCTTAGCTTCTTCTACTGTTACTCCTGCTGCTTCTCCAAACTGGGAGCGAGCTGACTGCCATCTACTGTAGGTAATACATAGACTGTGGATCAGAATCTTGTATAACCTCACTTCAAAAAAAAAAAAACAGAATTGTCTCTTTAAGGTGTACTGGTTTGCGTCCTTGGACTATTTTTAGTGTGGACCAGACACTTACCAAACATCAGCTTTTCCAGCCACCTACAGTCTCCCCATTTCAACAATGTGTCTTGATGGTTGTAAACACAACACTAAGAGCGAATATGAATGTGCGAAGGATGCGTAACATCTCAGCATTAGAATGGAAGGTGTATTCGCCTCTGCTCATTAGCTACGTCTTCATGGTGAGGCGTCTCGGCCCCTTTGTTGACAGGAGGGGGGAATTAATTGGCTCTTTTCTGAAGCCTGAACTGATTTGGAAGAGCTCGCTGTTGCATGTTGGAGCCTTGTTCCTGAGCCAATCCATTTCATTTTAAAGTGTTTCTGAAGCATTTTCAGTAGTTCATCTCTTGGAACGGATACACACCTTCTAAATCACACTGTGACAGTCAACACAAGCAGCCCTTTCAATTTTTCACGCTCCAAGACTGATTTAAATCTTTTGTCCACCTGCTTACCTTGATCATTGTGTTTTTCAGTCAAATGTGCAGTGACGACTGTATTCATGATCATGTGGATCTTGCTTGCATCTGTGCGTGTGTGTGTGACCTACGGACCTGGAGCTTGTCCACAGCTAATCTCACATACTACTGGACCCATCAGACTGGTTATTTTGTACAAATTCATGACTGTCTGCTCAAGATCCTTGAAAATGCTTTTCTTATGCTACCACACACCTGTAGCCAGAGGCATTATGTTTTTGGGTCATCCCATTCTTGTGAACACAATATCTCAAGATTGCCTTGAGAGAATTTTTTCAAACTTGGTTCCAGTAACCAGTTAGACTCAAGGATGAACTGAATACATTTTGGTCATAGTAATTCTGACTCTTGGATTCAAGGATGAACTGTTTAGATTTTGGTGGTCAAAGGCCACTGTGAACTCACAAAACACGTTTTTGGCCATAACTTATGACAGAATTTTGCATAAACTAGTCTATTAGGACACTAGCGGTGCTATTTAAATGTAATTATAATCTTTTACAGTTGGAGAAAAAAGATGCATTCAAATTAAAGTTTTACTCATCATCAAAGTGTTGGTGATTACAAAGGAGTTACATCCAAATACACCTTTATTGGTGCCTGGTAGAGATCTGCACTCGACTGACTGGTTTGGAGGAATTTAAACAAAAGATTTTTCAAACTTTCCAAGAATGTTGGATGATAAATGATAATAACTCCAGAACTAAAAACAGTGATTGGATTTTTACAACTGGCCAAGGTCTTCTTCTCAAATCATTCATGTGTCCATTGAGTCGATTGGAGCTCGGCTAATATACTTCTATTAAAGAATTTCCCTTTCTGGGATTTCTCAGTCGCTTGGCCACAATATTTATTCCTCAGCTACACAGCCTGGGTCAGCTATTAAATTCTTTGGAGGCGCCAGCTGCAAGCTTAATAGACTAGCGCGGTGACTAATATTTCTCAGTGATGGTCCTCGAGGACAGAGATGAAAGAGAAAAATAACGCTCATACATAAACATGGACTTGTTATCCAACCTTTAACACACATCCAAATGAGAACTAATCAATAATCAAGATAAGTTATTGTGCGTTATACTACTTGTAATTTACAAGCATAAATAACACAATATCCCCTAAAAATTAAACACTCCACACATGCACACATAGATATACTTTATTTTTGCATGTGTTGCCATCCTCTGGTACATCTATCATGCTGTGATGGTTGGTATAATCTGCGGCAGTGGCAGGTTAAGGAAATGTGTTAGCCTCAGCTCTGCTCTGACACCATCTCTTCCCCGGCTGTCAGACCCAAACACACACACACACACACTCAACGTGCCGTGACCGTCTGAGACTGTGACTGCCCGCCTGCCGTGTACAAGGTCAGACTCCCAATCAGCCTCTCCATCCCTTTCTTTTCTTCCACTTTTCTTAACCATCTCCTCCCCCCATTTCAGACTTTTCCAATTTTATTTCCAACTTCACACGTCGCTCACAACTTATTTCATCTGCTCTCTGACTGAATCATCGTCCTCGTTATCTCCCATAATAACTTCCCCTCACCTCCGTCCACTGGCGGAGCTCCAGTCCCACTATGACCCTCAGACATTATACTGGCAGCTGAGTCTCATTCCCTGTAAACATTGTCAGAGGGATTGTGTGACAGCACGTGCAGTCAGACACAAAAAAAAAGCGTTTCACACTTTTCCCTGTCCTATTATTATTCATATTGCATACCTGTAATTGTAGAGAATATTTAACCTGAGAGATACGCAGGTGGACACTCACATTTAAAAACGAACGTGACTGACATTGTTTAGTTTGTGGTTACTTACCACAGTGGTTCTTAACCTGGAGGTCGGGATCCCCAAGGGGGTTGTAATATAATTTCTCAGGGTTTCCAGATGGTTGTGAAGATAAAAAAACAAAAAAAACTCTTTGTGGCAAGCAGCATGGAATGAGAGCCAAGACGCTGCTGTCAGCAACATCAGCCCCTGAAAGAAAAAATCTACTAAATCCAGTTGGCCTCAAGAACCACCACCTCACTAATGATTAAAACTATAAAACAGCACTAAAACGACAATTCACATCATAAACCATATATATGTTGCTCCAAAACCTTTATATACCCTTCAGCATTAAAGGGACTTCACAGATCTTTCAGTAAGCCAGGACGCCAAGGGCACTAACACACCCTCACATCATCACAGATGCTGGCTTTTGAACTTACAACAAGTTACACAATTACACGTTAACTGTGTGTTCTCAGTAATACATGGCATACAACCAACTAGTTTGTTTTTGAACAGACTTATTACTGAAATTATTCTTTACCAACAATACAGTGTTAAAAATGAACATACTTAACATTGACTAAACTGGACAATGCAAAGACACGTTATACATTAACGTTACAGAGACAGAATCAAGTTATTGTTCTATATGAATCCTATATTGCAACTTGCATAATCAGTGACTTCTGCACCGATAACAACGGTTGAAATTTTAGAGATTGAGTGAGCCTACAGTAACATAACAGTAGTTGTCAACTAAAGTACCACTATACATGCTATATATACTAATCAGAATGATTTAAATCAGGTTAACGAAATATTGTCCACGTAACATAGTGATTCAGGATTCCTAATAATATGCATGCAGGTTCAATATCACACTGTCATGACTCACTGGTGCTGTGTTCCTTTTCTTTTTGCTTTTAGTATATACTGCAGCTGCACATACAGCTTACATACTGTTACATTAAGTATGCATACAACTGGGACCTACTTTATCATAACAATGTGCCTCCCAAATAACAACAGAATGAAAACTTACACAATTAATTACTCCTTCTTCTTCTTCTGCTGCTCATACAACTGCTGCAATCTGTAGCGCGAAATTTGAATTAAAAAGAAAAATTTGGAACGCAGCATCAATGAGCTGTCATCCGTCTGCGCTCTCCTAGCGGCACAGCCGATGTGATGTATCTTCTGCTCCGCAGAGGATTATGGGTCAGAATAGCTAGAAAAGCATGCTGGCATGTATAATGCAATCGGATGCAGTAGGACATCATGGTATTTTTGGCATATTGCATTTGACATACTGTGTATTGGGACACTAAATATTTTCCTGGCATACTAAGTAGTATGGTAGCGTGGGTATTGGAACGCACACTTGAACAGTACAGAGCCATCGTTAATGTTATTAGTAACACTTGTGCTTTTCCTTGATTTAACATCGTTAAGTCTGAACATGCTGTGATGTTAAATAACTCATCTCAGAGTGGGTGAGAGCCATAACACACGACTCGGTAAACAAAACCAGAAATTGCCACCTACAATTCATTGGATCTGGAAACCAGGTTATGTGTGCACGTTGAAGGAGAACTGTATTTTTAAAAACATGCATCTCATTGATGGTAGTGCTTGCCACCTTTAACTGATGAGATCTGGGAATGCAGCTACTTCACCAGAACTGAGTCCAGTAGGGCACCAACATAACCAGCAAGATGAGGGCACAGGTTGTAAACAAACACCCAGTTGAACTCAATCGTCAAAAACCAATGGTTAACACACTCAAAATGTCCTTTATATTCATCCATTGCATTGAAAAGGTTTATACAACTACAGAGGGTAGAGAGTAGTGAGGAATTAAGGTCTTTGACTTGTGTTGTGCTCTTCAAATTAAGCTTAACATGTACACAACACAGTACATGACCGGACTAGACAAAGTTCTTTCCAACCTGTGTGGTCATCGGACTGTGTATTTGGTTTGTTCACAGTCTATAAAAATAAGACCCACAGACTTTGATGGTTAATAGTGGTAGTATCAAAAAGATGTAATGTTGCTGTTACCACAGTGTTTAAATATATGTATCCTATCAACTATGACAATATTTACAAGAAAAAAAAAAGAAGAAGAATACTGGAAATCTTTTCAAAAGCCACCACATACAAAACCAAATCATGTTCGTCTATGGCAAGAGAAAAATAACTTTTTGACCCTGTTAGAATTGTGCCATCAATTACACATGTCTGTCAATTTAAAAGATAATTTTATAAGTCAAGAAGGTTCAGTTTAGAATGAACTACATCTCATCTTACAACCTTGAGGCCACAAAAATAGGGAGGATTTTGAAACCAAAGCTTGGTCCTCCTGACCAAGTCCTTGGAAATTTCAGCAGCTTCCACATGTTTTTCCTGAACTTGTCCACGGTTTAAGACATCCTAGAATTGGCTTGAATTGAATATTTAGCATGTAATCGATTCTGTAATTTACATCCCAGTACCTCCAACATGGCCACAAATCCATGACGTCCGTTCAAACACTTTACATGCACGTATAAAAATGCACTGTTTGTCTACACATGAAAATAATTACAAATAGCAGCATCTGCACGCACCTCACCTTTTTTCCCTTTCTGTACCTCATTATATTCTTGAAGAGCTGTTTGTGTGTGTGTGAGAGTGAGCACGTGTTTCATTGGTGTTGTCTGTGATTAGGAGTGGAAGTGCAGCAGAGATGGAGAGATTGGGAGGCCTAGTTATTGCCTCCGGGCACTAGGAGCCTGTTTAATAAACGGGTCTGGAGGCCAGTGGGACATGTCAGAGAAATGTTATTACCTGGGTCTTATGAATAGCCCCAGCTGGAGGGGGGATCTAATCAGGGCTCTCACTAGAGCCTAATTCTGCCTCCAGACCTCATTTGTTACCGGGTGGCATAACGGCATTCATATGATTTCCTGGAAGATTGACGAGGACTTGTCGGTTCTGATGAGTACTTTTGGTATTGTGATGGTCCTTTTTATTTTTTCCTGTATCAGTTGTGTATTTTGCTGAATGTTTGGCACTGCTCTGTAGTGGTGTATAGTGTTTGTTGTAGCTGTAGCTGGCAGGTCAAAGTGTTTGCAATATAACACTAAAAATATTACTCATCTGGGTCACTTTATCTTTTCACCTGCAGGACTTTTGCTCCCCTGAAGCGCCGTTTCCTCCGGTAAACTCGTCTGGCGCTTGGCCGGGCAGCCCTTCCAGTCCTTTCATCCTCCCGCCGAACTCCAGCATCCTAACCTGGGCCTCCAACGCCAGCAACTACACATCCTGGCCACCCCTCAGCGCACTGCGGCTCTTGGCTTCGCTGGAGGGCCAGTCGTGTGTGAAGGCGTGCCAGAGCGCAGGACTAATTTGCGAACCCGCCTTGTATCGTTTCATCAACATTAAGGAGGCCTTCAGCGCGTAAGAAGTCTCTTCATTGAGATAATTTGTTCAGTGACAATACAATGGCCCAAAACATTTTTTCATTTCCTCCTGTTGACACATGGTGATGGAAGAATAACTGCATTCCAACAAAATAATTGTGTGTAGTTTGCATTCCTCAATATTACTGTCACAGTTTGTGTCAGGCGGGTAGCAGAAATAAAAGGACACAATATACAGAGGAGGCAGACTGAGCTCGAGCAGTTCAAAATAATTTAATACCAAAAGAGTCAATAACAAAAGGCGTAGCAACAGGGAGGAAATCCAAAGACCGTAAAATAGACACAGTCCAACAAAAAAAAATAAAAAAATGCAAAACTCAGGAAAACACCAGAGCAGGGGCAGGACAACTAACTGAAGACTAACTGACACTCAGACAAAGAAATACCAGGACCAAATACACAAAAATCTAATTAATTAATTAATGACACAAAGATGATACAGAAAACAAGCAGGAAAAAGAACAAAGGCAGGAAGTAAAACCAACCCAAACATATGAGAAAACAGGGAGTGAAATCCAAAACCATGGCAGATAATTTTGCACAAAGTACAGAAAGACACCAGCTCACCTTTTCCCTGCAATATGTCCTTTTCATTCCTTGAGGTCCTAAAGACAGCCCTATACGATTAATATTAAATATATTAGGGGAATAATCACCGATAGCCCCTGGCACTACTGCTGGCATTGATATTAAATATGTTGGTGTTGTATTAGTGGAACAATAGTTAATACTTTAATAATTTAAACTCATCTGTCTGTTTCCAGGCTGGACTTCCAGTGTGAGGGAGTGGAGTCGGAGATGAACCACCTCTTCCCCGCCTTCTCAGCAGAGCACGCTGAGTGTGGACTACAGCAGGATCCGCTGCTGTTCAGCTGCGCCGGCTCAAGCGCCAAATACCAGCGCCTTTGCCCCTGCAGGGACTATCGTAACGGCCAGGTGGCACTGTGCAGGGACTGCCTATGACCAGAGGAGGACCTACGGATGGATGCTTTTACGTTTTAGCGAGATCTTGACTGTCCCAGTCTGTGGTCAAATGCTGTAAATCAGTGACTCTGCTCCCTTACCTCTGACCAGAGACTGGCCGCCAAAGTTGGTATTACCTCTCAGGGACCTGCATGATTGTACTTTGAATCTGGTGACTTTGAAGCGTCAATTTAAAGGTTTACATGGCTGGACAGTCTTTACAGAAGTCATGAAACATGTCACGTGAAGGATCAGATATATTAGTAAAGAAATCACGAGAAATCAAAAGGAAAGCTTTGTTTAAAAAGAAAACATGTTTCAAATGCTTGAATTTCACAAGTGTGTTTACTCAGTGTTGTGTGAATACGTACAGTATCATAGTGGAGTTTGGATATTTGTACTAGATGCACCCAAAGCCATTTACACCATGTTGAGATGTACTATTTTACATGTCCTGTAATGAATATATTTGTACATAAGTGTTCTTTAATAAAACACAGGGGAAAAACGAAAGAGATGATGTTGCCGTTATTTATAATAGCAGGATAGGGGTGGAATTTATTAAAATTCATTTTCTTTGGAAAAAGTAGGGCTCAATTAAATTACACAATATCATCAATCTTTTGTGGTCGATTTCACAAAGCGTGTGGGGAAATATCCTAATTACTTCTTTCAGCTTGTGATTTATGTGCAAACGGTGCTGACTCAGACTCATTAGTTTGTGAAGCAGTGTTTGGATACAAGACGACAATAGCGTTTGTGTTTCCACAAGTATGTATATTCCTGCATCAGTGTTTTCTTTATATATATATTTAATACAGTTCTTCTGTTTCTTTTCTCTCGCCCTCACCGACACCTACACTGTGTTGTCTCTTCCAGGTAAACTTTCATCGATGGCAGAACCCATTATGAAAATCACAGATGCAAACATCAACCTTCTGTACAGAGATGAGCTGCAGAGTTACTGATGTTTGGAAGCAGCAGATGAAAGTACAGATTTTTCCTCCACTGGTAACCCAAAATCCACAACAGCCATCTATCTAGGCAATTTAGGGTCTTATGTATGTTATAGAAAAGAATCTAAAAAGTATTAGACACTAGTTTAGTCAAAATTTGAAATACTGTCATTTAAGTTCATGTACATTTTCCTGATGTTGGGTTTGAATTCAGTATGATTATGCTCAGACATTTATTACCAAAATGACCACTTATAACAAAAAAAGAAATTACATAGATGGCAGAGTCACTTCCCCCATCAGAAAAGGCTGTCTGAAGGCAAAGTAAAGCATTGAAAATATTATATAGCATACACTTAAAGAATAACCTAGGTATTTTTCAACCTGGGCCCTATTTCCTCATGTGTATGTGTGTGTATGATTGATAGGTACAACTCGTTTTAAAATTGGTGCGGTACTGAGGGAGGCGGATGCAGCCAGCAGCCACGAAACAAGTTATAACGGTAGATGTCGGGGCAAATTCGTCTGTAAAAGTTTGTGCATTAAACGTGCTTTTTTTCACCACAGACCGGATCAGATTGCCAGGGTAATCTCTGTCAACAGTATGCTTGACTTACTGCTTGCTGTATGTGACGACATCTCGCGGGATCTGTGTTTGTTGCCGGAAGAAAACAGGAGTCATGCTGAGAGCTGGTCAGAGTGGAGTTAGCTGTCCCGGAATTCAGTTGAAAGTTTTACTGCAACTATTGAAAACAATGGTTCGTGTTTGTGCTTTGCCAAAGTGCAAGAACAGGATGTCGTGCAACACCCCGTACAGCCTTTACAGACTGACTTTGTCGCACAGCAGCATGCTGAAGTTGTGGCTAATTGTGCTACAACTGGATGCTAACGCTCCTGTCCAAACACTGCGCCTGGCAGACCATTGGGTCTGCAGTGCACACTTTTCTCATGATGACTACTGCCAGCCCAAGAAGAGAAGACATCCAATCCTGAAACACTTCACCAAACACACCTCAAGAAAACAGCTGTCCTACTCGTTGGGACGAAGACATTCTTCAACAAGCAAAGGTCCTGTGAGATGTCGTCACAGAGTGAAGGGTAAGAGAGACGCTTTGCATGTTGTTGACAGAGATTACACTGGTGATCTGAGCGGGGCTGTGGTGAAAAAAAGCATGTTTAATGCACAAACTTTTACTGATGAATTTGCCCCGATACCTACCGTTATAACTCGTTTCGTGGCTGCCGGCTGCATCCGCCTCCCTCAATACTGAGTTGTACCTATCAATCATACACACACATACACATGGGGAAATAGGGCCCAGGTTGAAAAATACCGAAGTTATCCTTTAAGCTGATATTGAATTTTCTAGGTGGCTAAAACAAATCTTGCTGTTGACCCTGTTAGGGATGTTAATCATTAATCATTTATGATGATTAATTGATAGTCTAGAAATGGTAGCAATGGTAAAAACTTAAAATGAAAAAAGAGAAAAAAGCAAGGACATAAGGGGAAAAAATGCAGGAAATAGAGGAAAATGGGATACAACATGCTCAACTCACTAAAATTTTAAAGATTGGGCGCTGAATCCTAACTGTGGAACTCATTTAAAAAACAAACTAGGACAACACTCCCATTGTGACACACCAATAAACCGTCAAAATGGCAGTGCTGTCCTAGTTTTTATTTTTGTTTTTTAAAAATATGAGGAAAAAATGTATCTTATCAATTATTAATCTTTAATCGTTAGCATTTTCAATTATCAGTTAAGAAAAATACATGCATTGCTTAGCTTCCATGCTGGTATTCCTGAGCAAGATGTCAATCAAAACTTGCCCTGCCACACCTACACAGTCTTGACAATGGTCTAAACAGTCAAATAAGCTGTTTTTTTAAAAACTAGGTTTTCTAATGTCTATTCTCAATAAGATTTTTGTGGATACTTAAAGAGTAACTAAACCCCTAAACCACTTTTTTCAGCTGAAAATCAAAGTATATGGCCATTTAGCAGTGTCCAAATCTTTACATATTAGGGCAAATTGTTGTGTTATAGATATGCATAGCGACTGCCTTCTAGTGGTTGACACCTGGCTATTGCAATTGAACTTTGCTACTGGTTGATCTCTTGAGGCAGGTGATGTACATGGTGGCAGCTTCTGTCACCAACCAATAGATGAGAGCAACCTATTCAGGTACTTTGCTCCTCCATCATGGTCCCGCCCCTTTTTGGGTGAAACAACCACTCTAATTTGACCGCCACAAATTACAAATTACAAAGTCTTTTTCCAGGTTAAAAGCATAAAATAAGAAAACTAAAAATAAAGAAATAGAGGTTGGTGAGTGCCTCCATCTCCCCACCTGCCCAATGGTAAAAAAAACCAAAAAACAAAAACATCTCCTGTTTTTGCCTTCTAATCAGTTGGGCGACACTCCTCCCCCAGCCCAGTGGGAGTCAGTCAAACAGCCTTATTTTCACATACATTCTGATCAACACTCGCCTTTCACAGGATTTACAATATTTTTTCTTCTTGAATTTGAATTTCTACCAGACTGCGTTCTCCCATGATACATAGCACGGCTTTGGCACTGTGGTGAAGTTAGTTTGAAGTTGGATATTCGACAGATAAATGCAGCATTGTTGTCTTGAATATCCAACTTCAAACCAACTTCACCATGGTGGTTACAGCTCTGCACTGACACTCCCCCACTGACACACACACACACACACAGCAGACCAGACCTCTCAACCTCTCTGGACTGCTAACAGTTAGGGTTAGGGCTCTAGCTCAGACTCCAAAGCTCCAGCATACTGTGTTTCCAGCGCGGACACACATAGTCTTGTAGCAGCTACTCATGGTTGGTTA